>BQNB010168571.1:0-13875 GCA_026074375.1 Tanacetum coccineum
TTAAGTCTTATAAGATCATATAAGTCATTTGTCTTAACTCAAATACTAAGAATTTAAGTAAAGTCATAAAAAAATTCCACACTCAAATATACCACAGCCTACGGATGATAAGCCAGTTCTGGATGGGCTTATAGACTCTCACTAGCTTGTTTTATACAAGCTAGAGCGTGTAGACTCTTTGTTTAACCTTGTTTTGAGCAAGGGAGTTGTAAGTCTCTCTTTTTCTTCTTTATTGTAGAACTACTTTTAGTGCTTATTTGTTGCCTATATTTGCTTATTTATGCTTTATCATGATGTTTAGTGCTTATCTTGCTTAGTTGTTAGTTTAAAAGTGATTTGTTCGAATTTCTTAGTTAGTACTGTTAGTTATGAGTTAATACTGTTAGATTGATTCAGCTTATTTAAGTGCTTGTTATTGATTGAAATCTTCGTATAAGTATCTTATTTTGTTATTTGATAATCTGTTTTTAACAATTTAGGATCAAATCAGCTTGAAATAAAAAAATGATTTTTGAAAACTTTAAGGGGTATTTTCAACTAGCAGTACTAACCCATAGTTAGTACTGCTAGTTCTCTTTTGGGATTTTCAACTAGCAGTACTAACTCCAAGTTAGTACTGTTAGTTAAAACTGTTAGTACTGTTAGTTCATTTTAGCTTATCAGCTTATTATTTCTGCTTATTTAAGATTTCCTTAGCTTTTTAGAGTAGATTAAGCCCATTTTCCTTTACTGTCTTTAGTAGAGCTTACTTTAGCTTATTTGCCTTTTCAAGCAATTTTAATAGTATATCAGTTTGTAGCTTTTTAGCTTATTTGCCATTTTAGTTTAGTCTAGTTGCTTATTCTTATGCCTGAGTGCTTATTAGAGTTAGTTAAATATCTGTTTTAGCTTATTTGCTTATTTCTTGTTTCATTGTGTTTTGTTAAAACTAGCAGTACTAACTCAAAGCTAGCAGTACTAACTCCAAGTTAGTACTGTTAGTTAAAACTGTTAGTACTGTTGTTAGTACTGCTGAGTTTCTCATGCTTAACTTAGTTTAATTGCTTGCTGAATTTGCTTATTTAGAGTTAGTCTAGCTTATTTGGTTTGTCTTAAGCTTATTTGAGCTTATTTGTGTCTTAGTATAAAAGTTTTTAGTGTTTTTACCATTCCTAGCCTTTATGCATGCTCTAGCTTATTTTCCTTGCTTATCTTTTCGTGCATTTGCTTATTAGGTTTAGTGCGGGTAGGGGGGGGCGGAGTGCCCAATCATTTCCTTGTCATATTCAAACATCGATTATCAATTCGTCATTCGATTTTCCATTCAAGCCTCGTTGGGACATAACGACCCGGAAACACTCTATACTACTTCCGGTTTCATTGATTTTGTGGATTTTGATCCTTGTTATATATTTATATTTATTTATATGTAAAAAGGAGTAAGATCACGTGAAGTCAAATTTTGGCGCCGTTGCCGGGGAGGCCTGTGAAATGAATTATCGTTGCGTTTGACCAATTGTGTTTGAATTTGTGAATATCTCTTTTATTTTTATAAAAATACAAAACTATTTTTCATTTCTTTTTTTTAGTATATATTTATAAAACAAGAAAAACCAAAAATATAAAAACATTGTCTTAATCAAGAAATAAAATTCATAAGTTGGTAAAAATACCAAAATATAATATTCTCAATAGAGGTATTATCATAATAACTTCCGATGAACTTGTTGGTTCCCAACTCGAACAAAAGATTTAAAAACTTGCCAATTGTGTCTCTTACGACGTATGGCTCACCTCGAAAGGTTAAACAAACTAAAAAGTAGGTATAAGGAGGGTTGTTTCGAGGAACTACAACCCGAAAGAAGAAATAAGCTTCACGCTATTCCTACTCTACCGCTCACCTGTGCGTTTATCTTTTTGAGAGCTACCGTGAAGTAAGTAGATTATTTGGTTAAAGTTGTCTTATCTCATTGTCCGTTAAAATCAATTGTGAATAAATCATTGAAAAAAAAATTTAGTGTAAAATTTCTTTTTATATTTCTATTTTGTGCATGCGCACTCGTTCTCAAGCCCGTAAACGTCGACAACAACAAGTTCGACAAACTTCTGTTGAATCACCCAATCTTGAGAAACCAAATAACAACCAAGAACCTTTCAATCCTCCCATAGATACGATGGCCGATAATCGTACTTGGCGTATATTACTCGAAAGCACCACGAGGGTTACTCGAGGATGTGATCGTTGATTCCCGAAATTACGGCAAAACAACTTTGAGATCAAGCTATGTTACTTTTTCTTGTTCAAAACAAGTAATTTTTTGGACATGATAAAGAAGACCCACATGCTCATATCAGATATTTCAACAAGATCACTTCTACGATGAAGTTCCCGAACGTACCAAGTACGTCGGTTAAGCTTATGCTTTTTCCATTTCCCGGATTTGGCTTGAAAAAGAACCCCCTCGATCGATTCTTACATGGGATGATCTTGTTTCGAAATTCATTAACATTTCTCCATCCCTCTAAAACAACAAATCTTCGAAATGAAATCACGAGATTTCAACAAAAATTTGATGAAACGTTTTATGAGGCATGGGACTGATTCAATGATCTTCTTAGGGGATGCCCGCATCATGGGTTTTCTGAGTTGCATCAACTCGATACATTCTATAATGCCCTAAGCTCGAACGATCAAGATTCATTGAAATCCGCTGCGGGTGGTAACTTTCTGGTTTAAAATGCTCGGAATGCGGGGGGCCTAAAAATCCATCTGAGGAGCTAAGTCCATAAGTTCGTCAATTACGACAGCAGGCAATTGTTAATAAAGTGAGTACGAGTCTTCTACCCGCATTTTATCGATGTTGCTGAGCTGAAGATATGTTAGAGCATTCGATTTCGATAAGAAAAACCAAACTCCAGCTCCCGCTCCCGTAAAAGCGGTCGAGCAAAGTTGTGTAACTTGCGGGGGTGGTCATTCTTACCAAAATTGTCCAGCCACCGATGGCAACATTTATCGTAACAATATCCAAGAATACGTGTTCTACATGCCGCAGTAGTTAATAACAAACAAGGGATTGCCAGTTACGACCTCAGATGTTGCAAACCAAATTCGACTCCAGTTTTCCTCTATGCAAAAAACCATCAAAACAACCAAAATCGAGGATCAATTCAACCAAAATCGGAAAACAATGTTTAACCAAAATCGGGTAATAATTTCAAATAAGGACAGTTTACCAACCCAGTTAATCAACCTCCGACTTTTCAAGCTCCACCTTACCAAGCTCCAGTTCCACCAGCACCAGGTGTGTCTAAGCCCGATTTTGATAACTACGTCAAAGCTAATGACGCAGTTATGCAAAATCAAATGGCAAATATTAAGAAATTGATCAACAATTCAGTGGAATAGTAATACCGCTTCTACTATCAGGCTCGGGTCTCTCTTCCAAGAAAACACCCATTGCTAACCCGATAGGTGATGTGAAAGCAATCACCACCCGAAGCGGTGTTTCCTATAATGGACCCTCAAAATTTCTCTCCTCCTATGGAAATTGAACCCAAGGTGTATAGGATAGGTCGCAACAAGCACCGAATACAATTCAACCTTCAGTGGTCCAAATGATGACCAAATTGGTGAGCCCATTGTGCTTCAAAGACTAACCCACATTGCCTTATCCTGTCAAGGGACCAAACAAAAGAAAAGCTCTGTGAAAAAAGGGACGAATCTTCTAGCTTCAAAATTTATGGTGATTTGGAAAATCTCCCATTGCGATGCTATGTTTGGCAGACGCTTCATACTCATGCCCAAATTTGCACAACGTTTAGAAAGCTCTCAATGGACAAGGACAAGAGATTGAGTGATGACCAAAGACACGGTGAACGGAGAATTGGCTTTTAGGCGGTTTTATCCTAAAAAGTTTCCACGAGAAAACTGGAGACCACGGTAGAATTTCTATATACGTGTTGACTTTCCAGAGATGAATGAATGCTTAGCCTTGGCCGATCTCGGTGCAAGCATCAACCTAATGCTTCTCTCCATTTGGAAAGAACTAAGTCTCCCAGCTTTGACCAAAACCCGAATGATTCTTGAACTTGCCGACCGAATGATTTCTACTCCAACCGGCATCGCCGAGGCTGTGTTCGTGAAAGTTGGAACATTCTTCTTTCCTGCCGATTTTGTGGTCATTGATTATGTTGCCGATCCTCGAGTTCCCCCCCCCCCCCACCCCCCCCTAATTTTAGACGACCTTTCTTGAGGAAGCAGTGCCTTGATAGTGTTCACGGTGTAACAAATGACCTTAGACATGTTGATAATCCGTGACCTTCGATGTGGTGATACTAAGATCTTTCCTCCCTACAATTCTTGAAACGGTTAACCGAGTACGTGTTATTGACATTGCTTGTGAAGAATATGTTCAAGAAGTACTTGAAATTTCTGAAAGTGGCAATCCCATTTCTACTTCGGATCTTATGATCGATTCTCGCTCTCCATCTTTCACTCCCTTCGGAGGAAGTGATTTTCTAATGGAAGAGATCGATGAATTTCTTGAACACGATGATTCAATACCACCAGGTGTTGACGGCATCTATGATTCTGAGGAGATATTTTACTTGAGGAATTGTTAAGTGTGATCAATAGTGACCCAAATCTCCCTCTGTCACCAGTTTGTGAAATTAATGTGCCTGATAAGATTAAATCTTCATGTGAAGATCCTTCCGACCTTGAACTAAAAGACTTACCATCCCATCTTGAGTATGTGTTTTTGGAGGGTGATGACAAATTACCCGTGATAATCGCTAAAAACTTGAAAGATGAGGATAAAACCACCCTGATCAAGGTTCTTAAGTCACACAAACATGCCATAGCTTGGAAGATTTCTGATATTAAGGGGATAGATCTACAGTTTTGCACCCATAAGATTTTAATGGAGGAAAATGCCAAACCTGTAGTTCAACATCAGAGAAGAGTTAACCCAAAAATCCATGAGGTTATTAAGCAAGAAGTTATCAAACTTCTTGATACCGGGTTAATTTATCCTATCTCTGACAGTCCCTGGGTAAGCCTGGTTCATTGTGTCCCAAAGAAGGGAGGCATAACCGTAGTGAAAAATGAAGAAAATAAGTTAATACCTACTAGGTTAGTTACGGGATGGCGAGTTTGCATCGATTACCGAAAACTCAATGATGCAACTCGTAAAGACCATTTCCCGTTGCCATTTATGGATCAGATGCTTGAAAGATTAGTCGGAAATGAGTAATATTGCTTTTTGGAAGGATTCTCCGGCTACTTCAGACTCCCAATGACATTGATCAAGAGAAGACTACCTTCACTGCCCCTTACGGGACATTTGCCTATCGTGCATGCCTTTTGGGTTATGCAATGCACCGGGCACGTTCCAAAGGTGTATGGTTGCAATTTTTCCACGATATGATTGATGAATAAACATGGTAAGTCTTCATGGATGATTCTCGGTTTTCGGTGATTATTTCTCTTCATTCCTTTCCTTTTAGACAAAATGCTCCAAAGTGTGAGACAACCAATTCTTGTGCTAAATTAGGAAAAATGCCACTTTATGGTCAAGGAAGGCATAGTCCTTGGCCATAAGATTTCTAAGTCTGGGATTGAGGTTGATAAATCAAAAGTTGATGTCATTGCAAAATTACCTCATCCCACTACCGTGAAGGGTATTCGCAGTTTTCTCGGTCACGCCGGATTCTACCGACGATTTATTCAGGATTTTTCTAAAATCGCCCGGCCTAAGACCCTCCTCCTTGAAAAGAAACTCCGTTTATTTCTCAAAGGAAAATGCACGAAGGCATTTGAAACCCTTAAGATGAAGTTAACCCAGGCTCCAATTCTAGTTTCTCCCGGATTGGACTTGCCTTTGAACAATCATGTGTGATTGCATTGATTTTGGCTGTTGGGGTAGTCCTAGGGCAACGTAAAACCAAGCACTTCCAGCCAATACACTATGCAAGCAAAACTATGACTGAGGCTCAAGCACATTACACTACAACGGAAAAAGAATTACTTGCCGTAGTGTATGCTTTGCGAAATTCGGCATACTTTTTTTGGGTCTTGTCCAAAAGCATAGTGTATACGGACCATTCGGCTCTCAAGTACCTGCTTGCTAAGCAGGATGCTAAGCCAAGATTGCTCTGGTGGATTTTGCTGCTCCAAGAATTTGATGTCGTTATCCGTGATAAAAAAGGAGCAGAAAATCTCGCCGCCGACCACCTTTCTAGACTTGAAAATCCCCATCAAAGTGAGCTCGAGAAAAAGGAAATTACAGAAACATTTCCTCTCGAGACACTTGGGATGGTTACCTTTCGTGGTGATGATAATGCCCCATGGTTTGCCGATTTTGCAAACTACCATGCGGGGAATTTTGTGATTAAAGGGATGTCGTCTCAGCAGAAAAGAAAGTTTTTTAAAGACGTCAAACACTACTTTTGGGACGACCCCTTCTTGTTTAAGATATGTGCTGACCAAGTAATTAGGCGTTGTGTTTCGGGGCAAGAAGCTTTTGACATTCTCAAAGCTTGCCACAGTGGACCCACCGGGGGACACTACGGTGCCAATTACACCGCTAAAAAGATTTTCGATTCAGGATTTTATTGGCCCACGATCTACAAGGATGCCCACGACTTTGTCACCCGATGTGACATTTGTCAACGTCAAGGCAAAATTTCGCAACGTGATGAGATGCCACAAAACTCTATCCAAGTTTGCGAAATCTTTGACATTTGGGGCATTGACTTTATGGGGCCGTTCCCGTCTTCAAGAGGGAACAAATATATAACTTGGTGGTGTCGATTACTTGTCAAACGGTTGATGCAAATGCACTCCCCAACTGACGCCCGTGTTGATTTGTGCAAATTCTCCAATATCTCTCTTTCGCCTGATTCGGTGCCTCGTGCAAGCATAAGTGATCGCGGAACCCAGTTTTGCAATGACAATTTTGCATAGGTCATGCTTAAATACGGAGTCACTCATTTCTCTCCACCGCGTATCACCACAACAAGTGGGCACGTGAGGTATCCAATCGTGGTTTGAAACGAATTCTTGAAAGGACCGTAGGGCGAAAAATCGTGCATCTTGGTCGGATAAATTTTGATGACGCACTTTGGGCTTTCGCACAGCTTACAGAACACCCATCGGGTGTAATCCATACAAGTAGTGTACGAAAGGCATGCATCTTCCGATTGAGCTCGAGCCACAAAGCTTACGGGCCCTTATGATACTAAACTTTGATATCAAAACCGCGGGTGATCACCGAAAAGTTCAACTCAATGAACTTAATGAACTTCGTGATCATGCCTATGAAAACTCTTTAATCTATAAAGAGAAAACAAAGAGAATCCATGACTCCAAGATCAAAAACAGCGTTTTCAACATTGGTGATCGAGTCCTCCTCTTTAACTCTAGATTGAAGATTTTCTCTGGCAAACTTAAGACCCGCTGGAGTGGACCATTCACTGTAACCCAAGTTTTTTCATATGGCACTGTCGAGTTATCCCAAAACTCCGGGCCAAATTTAAAAAGTGATTCTTGGTCACCGTTGAAGCTCTATCTTTGGAGGGACGTACCGAAATTTGGTGTCCCAGATCTCCAGACGTTCCCCATGGACCAATAAATTCGGGGACGGGTCAAGCATAGCGACCTTAAACAAGCGCTTCATGGGAGGCACCACATGCTTATCAGTAGTAGTATTATGAATAAGTGTTTTCTTATTGTGAGGAGGCTTACCTCTTCCATTACCCATGTTTTGTCCGTGTTTTGTGTGTTTTGTGTTGTATGTCTTTTTTTCTTTCTTTTTTATTTTTTTTATTTTTTTAGGATTTCTCGGTTGTGGAAAGACTCTCGTGCTCGAGTTTTACCCTTCATCCACAAGAGTTTCACATCTTCAGCTTAATTTTGGGAATCCAGTATCCAAATCTAATCGACTAACGTTTTATCTTTTGGCACACTTAATAAACGACCTTAGATTTACGTAGGTGCCCCTTTCAAAACATCAAGGACGATGTTTAGTTCTAGTATGGGGGGGGATCTTCGATTTGATTTTGCCTGCATCCGTTGTTATCACGTAATCCCGTTTTTACCACCAAAATCTTTGTGGTATATCCTATATCATAACACGGGGTCGATTCTGGATGGTTAGTTTTGAGAGATGAAAAACTATGAGAGAATATATTCTAGAGAGAGAAAGTGTTTTCTTTGTAAATGAATTTATGACTAGTCTTACCTCTTCCAAAGTTGGAAGAGGCTATATATAGTACTTACAATATACCGGGTATTCATACCCGACTTAAAACCGAAAAACGTACTATTAACTATTAAACTACGAGCTATAATAAACAGTAAAATACACGGGGTGACCGAGTCTTTTTCTAATATCTAACAATCTCCCCCTAAGGGAGGTCACCCTTGAAAATACCAAACTTTAATCACTTCAGTCTTTAGCTCGTAGACATTTGATCTCTTGTACATTTGTGATAGTAATCTTTTGATTCATCTTACGCTTGTCTTTGACTGTGATCTTGAGCTTTCTTGAGATCATCGCCAACTTGATTCTTAATCATCTTGTAATGGATTGCCATTTGTGCACTTGTGAATGATATACATGACATCAGAGTTTGCGAAGCTTTGACACTTTATGAGGTCTTCATAATCTAAAAGTGTAGCGTCGTGTCTTAGGCATTCGGTTATTTATTGACATCTCAGGAACACAGGAATTTCCATCTTCCATCTCCATCTTTAAAATATCCTGTAATGAAACAGTTAGTAATAAAGAGAAAATTGATTTGAAAAGACAGTCTAAGTGTTTCTTATGAAAGAATTTTGTAACACTTCGAGAGTTTTGATTGTTTGTCAAATGATAAATAACCGTCAATTCTTATACTGGAACAAGTTTGATTCACACAGAACCGCACCATTGTTTCTTTCCAGTTGACACAAGTTTGATTCTTGTAGAATCGCACAAGTCACCTACCTAGAGCTTGTTTGATGTTGGCTCTAGCAGGATTTCCATCTTCATTGTGAAAAACTATCGTTTCACTCGGATGTTCTGGCAATATCACAAGGATAATGCGTAGGACTCTTAAGATAGACTTGTTTCCACAGTGTGTGAAAGACAAGAGAATTGGATATGTGTCCTAACGAGATTAATTGACGATCTCTTGGCTCTAGACTCAATAGTGCGTTTTGGTTTTAGTAATCGGAGGCTGGAGCAGACTGCCACCTGTTCAATATCAACTAACTCGGAGTGAGAAAGTCAATAGATAACGTGTTTAGTCTCCGTGAGAAATGAAACAGAAATCTTTTGAAAGATTCTGAGTGGCTAGGGAGGGTTGTGCATTGCATCACTGGACCATGATGTCGATTTCTATGTCAGCAATCATCTTAGTGATGTTTGGCATGCATATGAATTGCCCCCCCCAGCCCCCCCCTGACCCGGTTTCTGCCTAAGTGAATGGAGGGCTTCTTTCTTTACACCCTTTATCTTTATAATTCTTTTTAATTCTTCAACCCCTTCAGTGCTTACCGAGACTTCATGACTAGAACCTTGTTGGGTTTATTCCAGTACTAGCTCCATCTCAGTCGGCACTTTTCCCTTTTTCTCACTTTTACTCCTTTTTCATGTCATACCTAAGGACTTCTACACTAACTAGTGGATTGTCCCTGGGTAGATCCCTCCGGTTATGGCTGGATCATTGGGAATAGTACCTAACCTTACCAACCTTATAACTCCAATTAAGTAAGATGCATGGTCGGTCTTTTGGTTACTGTTCTCTTTTCCATACAAACATTTTAAAAATTCAATTAAGGTACTTATGATATAAATATCAAAGCGTTTAGTACCTCGATTGTTTTTGACATTTTTCAGAAACGCTCCCCCTCAAAATGTGCTTCGGTATTCGAAATTGTTTAGCACGTTTGGGCGGAGTATATGAGTCCTAAAAATCACTGTTCTTTATTATACACATATTTTAATCACATTTTCTCCCCTTATCAAAAATTTTAAACCCTTTGACATTTTGGATATCAATTGATTTAAATATGTTATAAAATTTGGGAGAAAAGTGTGGCCTTAATTCGCACGTCGTGTACGAGACATATAAATGCTCCCCTACAATCGTTAAGGATATAGCTTACTCCTACACTTTACATCAAGAGGATTAACTACCTACTAATGTAACAAGGCTTATTATTACAATTAAGAAATATGATGACCTTTGATTGTAATGACGATGTCGTCTACGTTGTTCTGTTGATTCGCCCCCCATGTAGTCAATATTCTTATCTTCTTTCCCTTCATCCAACAACAAGCTTCTAGACTTCCGATAGTTCCTTCTGATCTGTAGTTTTTCTCGATTGCTGTGATGAAATCTTTGCTTCTTCTCTTGTCATACTCAGACCACTCTCCTAGTCTCCATGCCCCCTCATTGTACATCGAACGATGAAAGTCTTTAACCCATTTGGACCAGCTTTTCCATGACTCTGTCAACGTCACATCACTAAACTTGTGAAGTTCATTCCAGTCTCATCAGCTTTCTTTTGTTCATTTCTGTCTCTGTAGACAACTGCCTCTTGGCTTAGGGGACGATCGTAATAGGTCTTCTTGAAGTAATAGTCAGCTGTATCCCAATTAGGACATTCAAGGTTGATCTTTGTTTGATAACTTTCAATCCCGAGTTGCAAGTCTCCCACGCGATTCCTGATCACCAGGTTTCTTATCCACATGTTGACTGTAGTGTGAAGACTAGTCTTATCTGTCTTGGGCAGATGGTTGAGCTTTTCTTGAATATTGAGAAGGAACAGATCTTCAAAATCGTTTGGATGAAGATTTTTGAAATCCTTTTCCGTGAGATCTTGTATTCTTGGTAATCAGCTCGGCGAGACTTATCTCTCTAAGGTAGTTATATCTATTTTTCAAAACACTTTGACACTGACTACACTGAGGAATTCGCATGTTGGCGATTTGGACATGCTTCACGATCAGAGGACTCACTGTGTTTGTTGATATAGAATTCCTTCCTCCTAAACCACCAGTGAGTGATGCCATAGACCGCACTGATGTCATATTCGCGTTCACTCTCAACCCACAACGAAGGAACTAATTCTTCAAGGCGAGTTAGGTAACGAGCAGCTTTAAGCTTGATATGGATAGGCACTTTTTGCTCTTGTCACCTGTCAGCAGATAATCACATATCCTTATTGAGAGAATTGTGGTTGAATAGTTACCTGACCTGTGCGTCCTCCTAAGGGCAGTGGTTCATATATATTTCTCAGAATTTGATGACCCTCAGGATTACTCAAATCAACCTTATTTGTCAGCAGCTTATGGCATTCATCCATCTGATATTGAAGATAAGAACTATATTCTTGTGAAAGGCTTGGCAGGTTGAAAGCTGACCTTCTAAGTCAGCTTTTGCAAGAGCTTCTCTTTCCAGTTAGTCTGCAGATACTTTGATGAACGACCTTAATATGATATGTTTCTTTGAAGTTGTTTTCTCTGAACTTTAATGTTGAGGCGTATGCATTTGCCCAGTTCATGTTCCTTCTTGTTTCTTTCTTATTTATGCTGTTCGGGAATATTCATTTGGGGGAATGGTCCATTCTGGTTCAGGCGTAGCAGGTCTCTTGCTTTCTGGAATCGGCTTAAACCACGTAGTGGTCGACACCTTGGGAATGTGAGCGTTGTCAGTGTCCTCCCATATCTGAGTCTATCCCTTCATCTTCTTTGAAATGTCATCTGTAGATTGATCAGAGTGTCTGATTTCGGGATCAGATCTGTGCATCGATGAGTCAACACCAGCCTCTCTTGTGTCAGTGATCTGCCATCCAGTTGAGGAGAGAGATGGATGTTGTTTGGAAGCAGATGCCTCAGACTCCCTTGGTTTCTTTGAACTTTGGTCATCAGCTTTAGGAGGAGGTTTAGCTGACCCCGAAGCGGCAGAATCCGATCTTCTTCTCTTTGTTGACCTACCCTGGTTTGATCCAGCTGAAGGGCCTTCATCATCATCATCGTCTTCATCATCATCACTATCATGCTTTCTCTTGTGGTCTTTAACCTTGTCTGCAACTTCCTTATCCATGGCGTCTTCATCCGCTATCAAAGCTTCCATGAGAGCATGGTATAGATGGTAGTTGGTCTTGTTTTTGTTGGCAGACTTCTTCTTATTCATGTGACTGAAGAGAGCACTTTTTAGATCAAATTCTTCAAGATCAACTTTATCAGTTGACCTGATGGAGTAAGTTGAATCTTGTTTCTCCTCATCCTGTTCCTTTTTAGCTTTGATAATCTCCTTCGGGCTTTTTTCAGATTCTTGATTCTTGACAGACTCTGGGCCAGGCAACACAGAGTATTTCTCGATTAAATCTGTAGTGTGTCGTTCAAGAACCTTATGGAGAGCATCATCAAGTTTTGTTCCTAGATAAGAATCAACAGCCGTAGGAACTTGGGATCTTATTGAAGCCAACACATCAGAGTGATCAGTCTTCTTCACTTCAGACATCTCTTGCTCCAATTTTGCCACTCTTAACTGAAGGGCGATGAATGGAGTGATTTCAGGGAGAGATGTGGTGATTGTTGTAGCTTCCGTGTTGATTGGTGGAGGAGTGACCAGTAATGATGGCTTAGAAGATGAGACCTCTGTGAAGGGAGCAATCACTGGAGGAGTTGAAGTTGCTGTCTGATGACTTGAATCAGGTATGGTGGAATCAGACTCCTCTCTAGCTTTAGATTTCTCCTGATCATCTTCGGTTGGTTTGTCATGAAGAAATTGATCCCCAAAGTGAAAAGTGTCATCGAGATTTTTCATGGAAGACATAGAACCAGAATGACTTTCTGGTTTATCATCGATGACACGTTCGGCTGTAATGAGCTTTAGATTTTCATGAACCTTCGGGTAGGCTGTAGCGAGGAATTCATCATCCATGTGCTCAGGGTTTGGTCCAGCAAGAGACACATGTAATTTTCCAGAGTCTGATCCAGTCTGGTCTTCTTCCATGGGCTCAGGGTCTGGTCCAGCCAAAGCCTCATGCGCCATTACAGGGTCTGATACAGGAATGCTCACTCCTGATGTTACGGTAGACGAGTCTACTTCACCTTGATCTTTGTCATCTTTAGGAGCAGCGGTTTCTGTTTCACTTTCTGTTCGTTCTGAATCCGACGTGGATGAAGATTCATGGATCTCTTTATCTGATGTGTCATCATCGGGTTGAGAAGAGGGTCCAGTTGTCGAATCAGGAGGAGTTTGATCACGCCTAGCAAGGATAAACTGATCAGTAGATCTTTTCTTCTTTGACATATCGATCAGGGAATGAGCTACTTGTTCTTCAGATACAACGGCCTTTCCCTTTCCCACTACTTCATGCAGTTTGGGAGTTGTTTCTGACACTGGATCCCTGATCGTTACTCCTCCAACTGGTGCCTGACCTTGTGGCAGAAAGGCTGGATCCAAGCTAAGCTTGATAGCTCGTTCCAGGTCTGCATCATCGCCTTCTCCTTCTCCCTTTTCTTGAGGTGTTTCCAAACTCAACTTCTTAGCTAGTTCGAGTTCAGGATCATTACCTTCTTCGTGAGGAATAGATTCTTGTTGAGCTTCATCATCTTCGTCAACAAGTCGGAAAGTGGGCTTCCCCTTTCTAACTTTCTGTGGAAGCTTACGCTTGGAAGGTTTCTTTGAGGGAGGAGGAGCTGGCTTGGTTTGTTTGACTGGTGTGGTGGTTGTGGGCTTTTTGGGTGTAGCACGCTTTGTTGCAGGTTGCATGCTTGCACTTTCTCGAGGGGTTTTCTTTGTATTCTCAGCAACCATCTGCAGATACTTGGGATAATACGAGGATTGTTGAATGGCTTCAGTTATCAGGGGATCGGGAATTGCCATTCCAAACAC
>BQNB010168572.1:0-13875 GCA_026074375.1 Tanacetum coccineum
TGTATGGTAGAAAGTGTCGTTCCCCAATTATGTGGGCAGAGGTTGGAGAGGGTCAGTTGATTGGACCTGAGTTAGTGCAAGAAACCACTGAGAAGATCACACAGATTAAGGATAGACTTAAGGTTGCGCGTGATCGCCAGAAAAGTTATGCCGATAAGAGGAGGAAGCCTCTAGAGTTTAGTGTAGGTGACTATGTCTTGCTCAAAGTGTCGCCTTGGAAAGGTGTGGTACGCTTTGGGAAGAAGGGGAAATTAGCACCTAGGTTCGTTGGACCATTTGAGATCATTGAGAAGGTAGGTCTTGTAGCCTATAGACTTAGGTTGCCTGAGGAATTGAATGGTGTTCATGACACGTTCCTGTGGACCTGAATTCAGGTGGGAACATGAGGACCAGATAAAACTTAAGTATCCGCATTTGTTTAGTGCTAGTAGTAGTTGAATTTCGAGGTCAAAATTCTTTTAAGGGGTGTAGAATGTAACCCTTGCCCTTTTTGTGAGTTTTAAATGTTCTAATTTAATCCTTTGACTATTTAACTTTTGTCAGTTTTGTTAGAACCTGCACCGTGTTGACGGTGGTGAATTTATGTGATTGAGGTATTTTGTGTTATATGGTGTATAATAATCCTTTTTAGAGGGTATTATTATGTTAATTGTGTTTCGGGTTGTTTGACCCGTGGATAGCGTGAAATGCCAAAAATGAGTCCCGACACGTCCGATAATGTTCAAAATGATTTTTGGGAAGTTTAATGTGGAAATAAGTCATGTAAATACTCTAAGTTATGGGAACAATATTTTTAAAGTATATAAAAATGCTAAATAACTTCGGGAATTATTTTACGATCGAGGTTTTTGAGTTTTAAGTGAACCCGACACAAAAAGAAGGCATCCCGAGCCCCCTAGGATACCTATCTGGTTATAGATAAAGGGGAGGGGACAATATGGAAAATTTTTGGCTACATGGTCGATGTGCTATCGTGTAGGGTCAGTTTATTTATTACCAAGTTTTAAATTTATATTTAGCCGACTTATCCTAAAACAACACTTTAACAGGCAGTGTACCTAATCGGGTAGAGTTTCATGGTAAGTAGGGTGTCAAACACTAAGAGCGAGGTCGTTAACCTTATATTCTATCAGTATTTTAATTAGTCTAATTAAGTTAATTCTAATTACTTATTAAACCTATGCTATATACGTTTCTAATGATGATGGGGGGTTTTCAGCCTGAGAGACTGGCACAGGTTTTATGGTGACAAAAATCAATTCTAAACACAATAAACATGCAAGATAACAATCAAAAGATAAAAGAGTGGTACAAGCCAAATGATAGAAAACCGTATTATCCATATTAAATCCGATTAAACGTTGGTTTGTTTATTTAGTGCAATGATTTCTTATCTCGAAGCGGCATATTATTCTTGAGACTTAGGCGGGACATCATCCTAAGACCTAGACACGTTGAATCATGTCACAATTAAAATATCCGCATAAAGCATCCTTTTAGTTTATTTATAATCTATCTAGGGATTCAAGCAATGGTGATCTTGTCAAACCCTAGCCCATCAGGACTTTACCCACTTACTGTTTGACGGTATTTTATATACGGGTAGTTCACTGTTCAAATCTTTATCAATAAATTAAGAACATACTTGTTGAAACATTATGGGTCACCTGTCGGTCCAACTAAGCTCTTAATTTAAAGACAAAGACATAACATTATTTGTGATCCTCTTGGTCCAGTAATATATAACACGATATGGAGAGTTATCCCAGTATCTAGTTCACTTGTTAGGTGTAACTAAACCCAGTTGAATGATAGGTCGCATATTCAAACATGTAGACAAGTATCATGTGATAAACATAATTAAACTTTCAACGATAAATTAAGAAATCGATTTTAAAACAAACCAAACATTAAATCTTTATTAAGATAGCTAATACCCTAGGGTATTAGCCCATAACCATTATAATTATACAAACGTGATCAATTAACCAAGATAAACTAAACATTTTACCGAACGATACCAAAAATTAAATGATTACAAGAGTATAGGAATTACACGGTGTCTTCTATGGAATCGTGATCGATGCTTGACCTTTGGTTGCTCCTTTTCTTCAGAAAATCGTATTTTATGTGTATGGTATGAATAGTATATTTTTACACACAAAAAACTCGTTTTTGAGTCTTCTATTTATAGTGTCTGAAAAAGTCTGGATACGCCGTATTAAGCTAGGCCAATACGAAGTATTGGGGTCTTTCCCTTGGAGTGCGCGCAAAGTTTATAATCAATCTGATATATCTTCCCAAAATATATTTATCTCCGTATCTTTGAATGTTTATCCAGCTGGATACGGCGTATGGTAGAAGAGTGATACGCCGTATTTGGAATTGGTTGTACGCGTTTTCTAGTGAAGACTTGGCGCTGATACGCCGTATCTCTTTTCAGGATACGGCGTATTGGTCAGAAATAAGAAATCTTCAATTATCTTTGTTTTAGCTCTAAAATATGCGCCTTTTAGCATGTCTTCACAAATCACTCCTTAATTACTGCAAATAACACTTTTAAGTAATTAATTATAAATTCTTGCAATAATTATATAAAAGTGGGTAACTTATTCGGGGTAAATGATGGTATAAATGTAACATTGTTTGATGTCTTCAAATATCCCCCCACTTGAATCCTACTTGTCCTCAAGTAGACTCTAGATTATATTGAAAATGTATCCTAACCGAAGTTAAAGATTTTTCTGTTTAAGCACTTCTTTTGTTTAATCACCTATACAAGACCAAGCACCTCACGAAATATGGAAATAAAAACACTCAGATCACTCAACTAATCGAGGGTGTAACATTTAATTTTTACGCTTATTTGTTCGATCATGATTAGCTTCATATCATATGCTTGGCAAGGATACACATCTCCATCACTAGAGCTAAGGAGAAACAAGTCAAAAGGTAAATTGGGTTTTTATTATAAGGCTAAGGTGGATCGTTCTAACAATCTTTCACCAAAAGTACCACACCAACAAGGCAACTGAAGCACACATACATGGTCGTAACGACGGAATAGACATATGTGTTTGATCACATCCTTGTTCGAGTTTAACCAAAGGATAGGATGAAGAACGATATAGGGTAGGGATCTTCTAGCTTTTGCCAAAAGTAATAACCCAACAAGGTGGCTTAATCATGCATACATGGCCGTAACGACGAAATAGACATGCATGACTCAATCTCAACCTCGTTCGAGTAAAACCTAAGGTTAAGTGCTAGGAAATGGAAGCAAAATGTTGTTAAATAAAATTCACGAAACAAATAGATTAAGCTTTGAACAAATAATGTAGTTGCTAGAAACTTTTCCTAGTCGTTCCATGATAAAGACTCGAAATATATACAAACGCCTTGATCATAGAAATGACAAAGACAACCTAAGTTGGCGTTCCTATAATGGTCAACTTCCCAATCATCCTAAATTTACATACTTTTATAAAAGTGGTGATATCGGTCACTTTATATAAAACTATACATCATTAATTTTTATCCACGTATCAACGAATAATCAATCCTTCCAAGAGTTTCATCGGTTTAAGTTTAGCGAACTGACTATCAATCATCCTTCTATTTTTTGATGCATTTTCTATTTTTCCATTTTTTCATAACATAAACCTCGGTGCAATTTCACCGTCTTCACAATCATAATTCATCCGGATAATGTTTCCTTTAACAATTCATCTTACGAATAATACATAATCACTAAAGTAGCAAAATACACGAGCTACATATTTTCTCATTGCATTGTGTAATTTCCTGACCTAACCGGAGATAGAAAATTTCACTTTGACACAAGAAATACAAAACTTTACACAAAAAGAACTGTAACTTTGGGATTAAGTAGGCTTAATCTACAGGTAGGCCTAAGGTGTAAGGTGAAACTAAATAGACATTTGGTGTGAAAAATATAGAATGTCACAGGTCTGATTATTTTTTTTTTTTTTTTTTTTTTTTTTTTCTAAGGGATCTTACTCTTATAGTGAGAGTAAGCAAAGGGTTACACGGGGTTTAACTAACCAGTGTAGTTAGTTAATTTTACAACATTTAGGTTTTTTGGTGTATTCCTAGAAATTTACCAGTTAAAAATGTTTCTCCATCTAAGTCCATAGTACTCATCGTTATGGTCTCGAGTGATATACAAGCCAAGTTTAAAGTTCACTCACTTCTTGTGGAATTTTTAGTAACGTTTGAAAACGGGAATAGCTTAATTCTTAATTTGGTATTAAGGGTTATAGTTGCGCGGAGGTTCATGTAACTTGTAATTATTTACAAAAGTTATGCTAGAAAAATTTTTTAATTTGGCATTATTTAAGCATATAGCTTTAATTATTCTATTAAAAGAAAGGACCAAGTAGGCATTTATTTCTCCATCCCCACTTAGATTATAACCTCCTCGTTGTATAGTAAAACGGTTAAAGAAAATGGGTGGAAATAGAATTAGATACGAGGAACTCCACCGATTTGTGCTGGATAATTCAATTTGAGTTCTTAAGCAAAAGTGTGTTGACGAGGCATCAAAATGCTTGTACGAGTTCAACACATGTCTTTTTCAGAGTATACCATATCGTCAATTTTCCTTACAGCAAGGTCCTGTGTAGAAGTTTAGAAGACAAAAGTGCAATTCCTATCTCGGTTATACAATGGTTACAATGCAGTAAAACAATTAAACACGCATGTTGTACAGGGATTAATACGCCATATCCCAAACCTAAGGATACATCGTATGGTTCCTGTAAAAACAATTAAAAATTTCAAAGTACTGGAAATTAAATTACAGACTGGTAACGTCCAGACACATCCATAAGCCGTATCCAAAGGGGTTCGATACGCCGTATGGAGTGTCTGGGAATACAGACTCGTGCAAATAATTTAAAAAATGACAAACAATTTAAAAATGACCAGGTTGTCTCCCGGGAAGCACTTTTGTTTCAGTTGGTCTTTAAGTTAGACCTTTTCTTCGGCTTCCACACCCTTCTAGCATTCTCTTTACTCCTTGCGACAAAATGGTGCTTGAGTCTTTTGTAAATTAATAAACTTGTGCTGCTAAACTTACTGCCAGTCTTGATTCTATCACACACAAATAAACTAAAATCATATCGTAATATATATCAGTATTCAAAGTTCCATAAATCAATGTATGGTAAAAGTCCACAAAAGATAATAATAATCAAGAGAGTAAAGGGAAGAGATCAAGGGTCGGGCTGGTCATTAGTATGAGGGGCTGCGGATGTACTAGCATCTCATGTCCAGGGTCTAACACACATCTGGTAGGACAGTCGTGAGCTATCGACAAAGGGTACTTTCAAATGCTTGATAAGTACGACCACTGGCATCTATGAGCTGTGTCATACAACTGATCATCCAGGTGGAGACTCTGGTCTGCTCAGTAACAGAGCTCTCAACAACTCCTCGCAAGCCTACAACACTCTGCCGTAACTCGCGCATCTCCTCCTCGAGCCTATTGATCCTTTGTGTCATAGTCCGGTGCTAAGGAGTGGGTGGTGACGGCTGAGGTGCCTGCACGGGTGCTGGAATAGCCTGAGCACCATCATCAGCTGCAGGAGCATCCTCAGCAGCTCCAAGAGCTCCAGCCGCAGCAGCCTGTTGCCTCTCTGATCCCGGGGCCACCCAAGCCCATGTATCACCAAACCTCAAACAGATGTTGAGCCTAGCAAGCTCATGTAAATCAATACCTGGAAAATCTCAGGCAATATTCAATAACCCACTCAACCCATCATCACTAACGAGGCCAAAGTGAGCAGCAAGACGCCCAATGAAGTGACCTCCAGATAACCTCGCTCCACTCTTCCTCCCCTCAGTATGTCTAAACAAATATTATGCTAGTAGATATAGGACGTTAGTAGTCCCGTGATCCATGGTCCTTAGATAGAAGAGATCGACACTAGTCACCTTCTTCGCCCCCTGTCCTCTACCAAAAATACTACATGCTATGATCCTATGGCATAGTCTCCTCACGGGGTCTCTGATGTGAACATAAGAATGAGCAACCCTTAAAAAGTCTTCATCAGACGAGATCTCAATCCAGTACTCCTTAAGATCCCCCTTGTCGGGGATCACTCTCTCACTACCAGACCAGTATGCTCTAAACCCAGCCTCTGTCATCTCCTCCTCGGTGTGTAATACTAACGCCGAAATGAACTGCCTCCAAGTCATCCTGCGCCTAGCTCCACCGAGCTAAAAACACAGTGTATCAGCAACATCAAGCCATATCTTAGTATTACTCATCCTACAGGTGCTAAAGAACTCCAGCATGAACTCCCTAACCAACAGTCCCCTGATCTCAAATAACCTCCTCCATTTGTGACTAGTAAACAATGCCTGCCCATCGTCCCCAGTATATACCATACTCAGCCTATCTACTAAGGTTTGTCTCATACAATCGGTCAATCTAACAAAATCCAACATATGTACCCGGTTAACCTCTCTCCTAAAAATCGTCTCTAATTTATGCTCGTAGTTGTGTACAATACCCTCGTCATAACCCTCAACCTGGTATCTGAGCCATAGATGTCTCAAGTCAAGGTATGGTAAAGGTGCCATATCTGCAAGAAATATCGAGTCAGTACACAGATAAATAACTTTTTTAACAGTTCTGTTTTAGGGGTAGATACGTCGTATTGGGTAGATAACATACGCCGTATAAGTATTTTTATGAATATACGGTGTATAGGTAGGTGAATACGCTGTATTGAACAGACCATACTGAGGCTTTTGATATTTGGGGGAAAATCTTCGATACGCCGTATTCATTGGAAATGAATACGCCGTATCGTATCAGTAGAGAAAAAAATTAGGTTTTCCCCCATTTCTACCCGTTTGACCTACTTCTTTATTTATGTTATATTGATGAATCTTAACATTTAACTATAAAGCACAATGGAGGGTACATATATATGGCAAAAACACAAATCCTAAATCTAAATCAAACTCTAACCCTAATTCTATTCGAAAAAGAAAGAAAAAGAGTTGAGCAAACATACCTTATGATTAGGATCTTATAGAGTATACAAACAAGGATTGATTTTTAAGATTAAGGGCGCGGTAATTTTTTGTTTGAAATGAGAGTGAAAGGTGTGTGTGAAAGGAAATCTGGCGTATTAGCTGGGTTTTTATACCCATGCTGGATACGCCTTATTGGGAAGTGTCCAATACGTCGTATTGGACATTATTGTTTGACTTAGTCAAAGTAAGTTAAGATTGGTTGATACAGCGTATAGGTGTTGCCATGATACGCCATATTCATCTGTGAGGGCCAATTTTTCTCAAAGATTTTAATAGAGTAAAGAAAAAAACGTACCTTGGCCTCCGTAATATTCTTGTGTGAGCACCATCCTTATAATAACGCTTAGGGTCGAACAGGATGCCAAATGGCACATATAAATTTTTGATGAGATTTAATGGCATCCAGTTGTTAAAATAATTCCAACTCATGATATTAGCATTCAATGTTATGATAAAAAAATCTCGTTGAAAACTTTATTGGTTTTATCGTGATTTGTTCTCGGAAGTTCATTTGATCTTTTAGTATCAATTATTTCGTTACTACTTGAAGGTTGTGTTATATCGATATTATCATCATTGTCCTTGATCGTTTTGGGAAAAATTACGTCTAGAGGAAATGAATCATTAAAGTATAAAAAGTTTTGTTCCTCTTCATCATATTCAGACAATGATGTTTTAAATTTATCGATATGTTGAGAACTTACAGAAGGTTCAACTAGTGGGTCTGATTTAGACTTTAGATTATTATAAGCGATGGCTGGGAATTCATTCTCAAAATCTTTAAAGAAGTCTAAATCGTCAATATAACCAAACGTAGGTTCTGGTGACAGAGATGATGGCATGTTGACTTTATCATTCTCATCTTTCAAATTTGTTTTCAAATGTAGGTTCACATGAGAGTGCCGCATCGGATGTATCGTCAAATACTATAGCTGGGTATTCATTTTCGAGATTCGTGAAGCTATCGTCCTCATCTTTACAATATTCCATCTTGTCGTATGTGGCAGTTTGCCAATTAAACGTCTCACCACGACTTAGAGCTTTTTCTTCTTGAAGTCTGATGTATTCTTCCATAGTGATGTTTGGATCATCCATGATAAACCTATGATCGTCCTCATCTTCCAAATATTCATATTGCCGTATGTGGCAATTTGTTCTATTAAATTGTTCTCGTCATGTCTTCGGAGAGCCTTTTCTTATTCGTTGTATGATATATTCTTTCCATAGTGATGTTTTTGGTTCATCCATGATTAAAACCTATGCTGGAAATCAGAAACAAAGAAACGGACTACAAGGCAGAGTACTTATGAAAACAATTAAATAATGCTTGAATTTAAACACACAATTAAATCACACAATTAAATTAAATACAAACAGAATTACACTAATTAAATTATTTTAAACTAATGGTTAGAAATACTAATAAAATTAAAGGTTAAATTTTTTCACTCTCCGGCAACGGCGCCAAAAACTTGATGTGTTGTCGTGAGGGTTCCAATTTATTGCATGACCAAGTTTCTAAATTTATATTTAGCCAACTTATCCAAAAACAACACTTTAACGGGCAGTGTACCCGATCGGAGAGGAGTTGTGATATGTTAGGGTGTCGAAACCCACTAAGAGCGAGGTTCGTTAAACTTAAATTCTATCAGTATTTTTAATTACTCTAATCTAAGTTTAAATTCTAATTTCACTTTTTTAACCTATGCTATATAAGGTTACATCACGGTTATGATTCTAATGGTAATGGGGGGTTTTCAGCCTGATAGACTTGCACAGGTTTTATGGTGACAATAATCAATTCTAAACACAATAAACATGCAAGAAAACAATCAGAAGATAAAAGAGCGGTACAAGCCAAATGATAGAAAACTGTATTAGCCATATTAAATCCGATTAAATGCTGGTTTGTTTATTTAGTGCAATGATTTCTTATCTCAAAGCGGCATATCATTCTTAAGACTTAGGCGGGACATCATCCTAAGACCTAGACACGTTGAATCCTGTCACAATTAACGTATCCGCATAAAGCATCCTTTTAGTTTAATTATAATCTATCTAGGGATTAAAGCAATGGTGATCTTGTCAAACCCTAGCCCATCGGGACTTTACCCACTTACTGTTTGACGGTATTTTATATACTGGTAGTTCACTGTTTAAATCTTTATCAATAAATTAAGAACATACTTGTTGAAACATTACAGGTCACCTGCCGGTCCAACTAAGCTCTTAATTTAAAAACAAAGATTGAACATTATTTGTGATCCTATTGGTCTAGTAATATAGAACACGATATGGAGAGCTATCCCAGTATCTAGTTCACTTGTTAGGCGTAACTAGACCCAGTTGAATGATAGATCGCATATTCAAACACGTAGACAAGTATCATGTGATAAACATAATTAAACTTTCAATAAATTAAGAAATTGATTTTAAAACAAACCAAACATTAAATCTTCATTAAGATGGCTAATACCCTAGGGTATTAGCCCATAACCATTGTAATTATACAAGTGTGATCAATTAACCAAAGTAAACTAAATGTTTTACCGAACGATACCAAAAATTAAATGATTACAAGAGTATAGGAATTACACGGTGTCTTCTATGAAATCGTGATCGATGTTTGACCTTTGGTTGCTCTTCTTTTCTTGAGAAAATCATCTTTTATGTGTATGGTATGAAGAATATATTTTTGCACACAGAAAACTCATTTTTAAGTCTTCTATTTATAGTGTCTGAAAAAATCTGGATACGCCGTATTGAGCTAGGCCAATACAGCGTATTGGGGTCTTTCCCTTAGAGTGCGTGCAAAGTTTATAATCAATCTGATATATCTTACCAAAATATATTTATCTCCGTATCTTTTAATGTCTATCTAGCTGGATACGGTGTATGGTAGAAGAGTGATACCCCGTATTGGGAATTGGTTGTATGTGTTTTCTTGTGAAGACTTGGCGCTGATACGCCGTATCTCTTTTCTGGATACGGCATATTGGTCAAAAATAAGCAATCTTCAAATATCTTCATTTTAGCTCCAAAATATGCGCCTTTTAGCATGTCTTCACAAATCACTCCTTAACTACTGCAAATAACACTTTTAAGCAATTAAGTATAAATTCTTGCAATAATTATATAAAAGTGGGTAACTTATTCGGGATAAATGATGGTATAAATGTAATGTTATTTGATGTCATCAATGGTCCAAGCTTTAGTACTACATATCTTGTTTTCTTCTCACAACACACATGGTGCATGTTTGTAGACCATTTTTCTTCTCTTTTTCTCTCTTCTTGTTCGTCCGACCTAAAACACACACATACACACACACTTATAATTTTTAAACTTGATCAAAAACATGAAGATTTGCGGAGTCGTGGGTTGATTTTAGTGTCTGGGTTATTGTTTAAACTACGTTTAGGTAGTCGGTTCGCGTTCGTTCTCGCTTTTTAAAACCCTCTTTGTAAGTTTTCTAAATCTTGATTTAACTTGTAATTTTGAGTGTTAAATGATGCATAGAAGCTAGTTGTACGATACATTTGTTAAAAATCGAACATGAAAAGTTTACGAAAGGAATAAAGGGGTGTGTTTGGTTCAAATAGAAAATAAAAGGGAATAAGGATTTTGTAGTTTTATTGTTGTGGTTATGATAGTTGAAAAACATTTATTTGCTATGTAGCTTATTTTGACTAGTAGCTTATTTGGCTTATTTTTAAGCATTTTGGAGCTTATTTGTGGGCTTATTAGCTCACGGCAAAGAAAGGGAACACAAGGGAAGTATTTTTGGTTATTTACCTCGTATGTCGTATATTTGTGGACTATTTTGATAGCTTATGGTGATAACCGAATGAATTACGTAGCGTATTAGCTTATTTAAAAGCTAATTATAGTTTTTGGGAGCTTATGATCTCACGGCCCAATAAGCCTCTTTAAGCCGTGGCTTATTAAAAGCTTATTGTGGTCCGGGTTATTTTGTTAGTAGTGTTTGGGGCTTATATATTTTCTAACGGGCTTTGGTATTGGGCCTAAAATGTATATTATGCATATAAATATCTCAATGGAAGGCCCAATAAGCGTAAGCTGGTCGTTTTATGAGTTTTGACGAACTTTGGAAAATGAGACATACTTATGAATTAATATTGAAAGTCATTTGGGAAATACGTTTTGGTGAACATTGCGAAATATGGATTTTTGGCATTTTGTCGAAAAATGGTGAGTTTGTGGGATATTGTTTGAAATAAAGGTTTAAAAACCTTGGAAAACGTTGTATAAATGTACAGGTCATGTCAAAATTTTGTAAAAAGTCTATACTTAGAATTTTTACTCAAAACACAATTTTCAATAAAATAATAAAATATTAGTATTATTAAAAGGGTTTTTAGATAGATAGGTTACTAAACTATCAACTTTTGTTCGTCTAAGTTACTAAACTTTTTTTTTGTTCATTTGGGTTACTGGACTATCAAAACCGGTTAAATTTAGTGTCGAACTATCAGTGACCGGTTGCTAGTGTTAATTCCCGGTTACATTGCCAGCTTGGCATTTGACTTTTGATACAAATAAGTTACTGAACTTTGCGAATTTGTTCACCTAAGTTACTAAACTTTGCCAATTTTTACACACGTTTTTATACACATTTTTAGCTACACATTTTTATACACACATTTTTATAAACACATTTTCAAACATATAGATTTTTTATATACATATTTTTATACACGGTTTTATACACATGTTTTTATACACACATTTTTATACACGGTTTTATACACAAGTTTTTACACATATTTTTATACACAGTTTTATACACACATTTTTATACAAGGTTTTATACACACGTTTTTATACACACATCTTTATACATTGTTTTATACACACATTTTTGTACACAGTTTTATACACACAAAAAGCTGTATAAAAATGTGTGCATAAAAACATGTAAAAAATGTGTGTATAAAAACGTGTGCATAAAAACGTGTAAAACGTATGCATAAAATATATATATATATATAATTGTGTGTATAAAAATATATAAAATTGTGTGTATAAAAATATATAAAATTGTGTGCATAAAAAATATAAAAATGTATAAAAAATATATATATAATTAAAAAATGTGTGTATAAAAACGTATATACAATGTGTGTATAAAAGTGTGTATAAAAAAGTGTGTATAAAAATGCATATAAAAACATGAATAAAAAATTGTATAAAAACATGTATTTTCTAGAGGTATTTTTAAATGAACAAAACAACAAAGTTTAGTAACTTAAGCGAACAAATTCGCAAAGTTGAATAACATACATGTCAAATAACCTGATAAGATTCTGAGTTGAATAATTGGGCCCACAAAAAGCTGACGTGGAGAAGGTCAAAACATAATATCTCGGTTGCCAGTATACGAGGTAACCTGAATGAACACACTTTTGTTGTTCGGTAACCTTAAAGTCAAACTTCGATAGTCCAGTAACCCAAATGAACAAAAAAAAGTTTAGTAACTTAAACGAATAAAAGTTGATAGTTTAGTAACATGTCTATCTAAAAACCCTTATTTTAATAAGTCGACTAAAAGACGAAAATTGTATTTTTTTTAAACTGGTCCAAATTGTCTGTGAAAGGTTGCCCCATTGTAAATGCTCCAGTACTGGTAGGCTTTTAGGTGTGTATAACCTCGGGGTTGCGACCCTAAGAGCGTTGGCACACGCTGGTGATAAGACTAATGGGGATGCTAGGTCTTGGTACATGATTAGCGGGGATGCTAAGTCATGGGTTGTAATTGTTTGCATATATTCACTGTCATAATGCACAATTGTCCACTGTTTGAGATATTGGCACGGTGACTGGGTTTCTTCAAACCTACGAGCTCACCAACATTATTGTTTACGTTTTCGAGTATCATTTTCAGGTGAAGAGAATGATCGTTAAGGTTGAGATGTGTGATAGCAAACTTTAATTGTATCCTGTATAGATCATGTTTGAGAGGTCTTGCTTTGGAAGTGTGTTATGGATTTGTTTTCTTGAGGATTGATGTTTAAGATTGTTTAGACCCCTGCATGGGCATTTGGTTTTGTAAGTGACTATGTGATGTGTTCTTGTTGGGATTTCACTCAAGTCTGTACTTAAGGTAGATGATCTTCTTGAAACTTTTTCATTAATGCATTTTAGAACTTCTCTATTTTGTATCTTGTGTTATGTTGATCATGCTTGTCGCATACCCGTGTTTCTGCCTTTGTCAGGGTATGATAGATTGGTAATCAGAGCTAAGGTTATAGAGAACTAGGTGGTTTGGCCTAGACTATAACCTATGAACCTTCATATAGCTGCGTTGTAGGATCTATGTGCGCGGTGTTCCGCTTATACGTGCTTATGTGGTTATATAGTATATCATATTAGATAAGTCAATCATTGAAATGTATGAGCCTAATACTAAGTACAACTGGGAAAGGATACGGGTATAAATACGGTGGCCAACGTAATTATAAACGTATCACGACTTACGCATATTTAGTATTACTGTCCATACAAATCGGTGTTGATACCTTAGGACCGCATGATGTGTGGTATAGTATATTAAGCTATCCTATGTGTATTGACCGTCCTGCCTACCTAACGTTGCCCATGTTCTCCTTTGTGTAGATAATGCCGCCTACGATGATGACCTGAAGTGCTGGCTGGCCTGCTGCCGTATCACGAGGAGGAGGAACGGGTAGACGAGCCGGTAGAGGTGGTGGTAGGACTAGAGGTCGTTCTGGTGATCAGGGTGATGGTAGAAATGATGGTCTGGGTGGCCAAGTAGGTAGTCAA
>BQNB010168574.1:0-13875 GCA_026074375.1 Tanacetum coccineum
GATTATGATTGTTGTATCCATGAAGTAATACCCCAGATTAGCTTCCGCTGCTATATTATAAAAATGGGGGTGTTACAGATAAATCCAAAACCTTACCCGGCCCAAACAAAAAGCCCAAACAATAACCCCTTAACCCCGTTAACCCATAACACCATACAATACCTTACATCGTTAGTCCTTAATGTTAGTCCTTAAGGACTAACGATGCAACAACTTAACTAAAACAGAGTCTAACACCCGTTACCCTTCAAACCCATAAACAGAAATAGCACCCTTCACGCCATTTTTTTACTATTCCCATGTCTTCAACCTCTGCACCTCAACCCCACACCACTACCCCACACCACAAACCAATAAAGCCACCTTGGCAATCCTCTCCAACCTTATTCGTCCATGGAAGAAGATAAGAAATTGATGGTTTGAATGAATAGGCTTGGTGAACACACAAAATGAAGGGCTAAGATGACTTGGTGACTTACTCACATAACTAGCACAACTGCAAACCCTCTCATAAAAGAAACACACCTCAAAGGGACTCAATACCTAATCCTCTTTTATAAATAGGACCCTTGTAGCCATTGATGAGGCATCTAGTTATTACTTTTCAGCTTATTTAGTTAACTTTTAGCTTATTGTCTTTAAAATTCAAGCATTGTAACTGTTTTTAAGAATTAATGAAAAGTTGAGGTTTTAGGTTTAAATTATATGTTTTCTTTAATGTTCATGTTCCATTGTTTAAAAAAGTATTTTATAATCCTTTATATGCTGTAAATTACTTATTTAAGCTGTTTACTTAAGCACTATAAACTGTTTCATAGTTTATAATGTTTAAGCCATTTTTCACTCAAAATCACTCAAAAAGCTCTATTAGAAGATAAGCCGGATTTAGAAGGGCTTATTGGTTTTCACTAGCTTGTCTTTGACAAGCTAGAGCTTGTAGATCAGCTTATTTGCCCTATTTTGAGCAAGGGTTTTGTAAGTTTCTTTATTTTTCATGTTTTTGGCTTAAATTGCCAACTGATTATTTGCTTATTTTTACTGCTTATCTTTTAGTTTTAATTGCTTATATGTGCTTATTATACCTTAATCTTCATCTGTTTTGAGTTTTCTTAAGTGCTCTTAACCTGTTTAAGCTTAAAAATGATATTTAGGAACTTAAAGGGGTGTTTGGCAAAGATAGCACTAGCCTATGTTAGTGTTGTTTAAGCCATATCAACCCATTTGTGTACTTTTAATATCAATTTAGTAGGCTTTTAATCTGTTTATTGTAGTTGTTTAAGGTTAAAATTGTGTTTTAAGGATTTGTGAATTTGAACTTTAATTCTGTGGTGTTATATCATCTTGCAACTGCTTATCTTGAATCTTTGGTCTATTGAAGTTAAATCCATGCTTTCTTGTCTTTGTTTGGATGTTAAAATGCAGTATATAGAGTTAGTATAAGTGTGCATTTGCATTTGTGCTTTAGTTTAAATCTGTCATAATTTTCTTAGTTTTCTTTTCAAAGTATAAGTCATTTTTTATTATCAAATTTAGGTTAGTTAAAATAGTTTTTAGAATCTGAATTTAAGAGCATAAGCTCATTAGTGGGTAATATAAATCTGTTTTAACTTATTTCATAGTTTAAACTTATTTTTCTAGCTTAAAAATAAGGCTGCACTTAGGTCTTTTGTATTTTATAAAAATTTGGAAAAACCCAAAACAGCCTGAACTGCCATTTTCATTCAGCTTTTTCACAGCTCATTTGATTTTGAAAATGCTTTTTAATTGCTGATTTAGATAGCTTTTTGTATATGCTTTAAAGTTTGATAAGTCCCTAAGCCATAAGGATCCATTTCCTAGCTTAAAAATAAGCTAGAAAGTGCCCTTGTAGGTTGTTTTGTTAGTAGGTTTTGGCTTAACTGCTTATTAGCTTATTTGAACTTTTTAGCTGTTAGGATTGCTTAATTTGTGCTTAGATTTTCTTAATAGGTTAGGTTTAAGTTCCTTTTAGCTTATTTAACTTAGGTTAGAGATTATTTAAGCTTATTAGCATTTTCAGTTTAGAAATTAATGTTTAAAAGCCTTTAGGTAATCCTGTCATTTAAGCTTAGTTTTAGCTGACATTGTTAGCTTATTTTTGTTTGTAAGTGCTTATTAGGGTTAGGGTATCATTTGTTTTTAGCTTATTAGTTTCCATGTTAACTTATTTAGTCTAAAAAAGCCAAAAAGTTTAAGCCAAAAGTCATTTAGTTAGAAAAGTCTTAACTGTCACTTTTAGGAGCTTATTTTAGGTTTTAATAAAAAGTCATTTCACAAAAAGTCCTTATTTTTAGCTTATCTAAAAAGATGTTTCAAAAATTTTGCAAAATAAAAATACTTGGGAAGAAGGAGAAGTCAAGGTGAGCAAGGCTCGAACCTGAGACCTCTCCCTCACTCAACCAAGTATTTTAACACACCACACACCACCACTCTGCCCTTGGGTCTTTTGCGTTATAACCTCCACTTACTTTTCTTTTATACACTTTTTAGCCTATTTTAGTTATAAGCCCTTTTCTGCTTATTACAGCTTATTGCAATAAGCTGTTTCACCCACTTTATTTTTCTTAGATTTTAATTAGTTCAAAGTACTTTTGATGAATTTTTCAAATTTTTTCGAATTAGTTTAATTTTTTTAATTAATTTTTTTATTAAATCCGTTTTTAATTCATAATAAATAAATTAAAAGTAAAAAAAAAGATAATTCTTTTTAAAAAAATTTCTTTTATCATTTAGGATTTATAAAAATTAAATTTTCATTTGTAGGGTTAAAATTTTAGAATTTTGTTTTTTAAAGAACGGGATTTGAATCCCGTTATCGTTTTTAGTGTTTTAGCTTTAATTGCTTATCGTTTTTAGTGTGCCTTTGCTTGTTTTAGTATTTTAGTTATAGAAATAGAAAACCTAATCAAATTTGTGATATTCAAGCATTGTTTAACAAACGTTACCTCGATTTTCAAATTCGCACCTCGTCGGGACACGACCCGGGAAGGTTTTTAGGAATTTTACTTTGGTCAAAAGTAATTTCCCTTTTAAAATGCCTCTTGGAATTTTATTGATTGATAATTTTAATTATCCTCTTATTATTATATATTTATATTTATTATAAATATATTATATAGTAAAAGGTAATTAATTTTTATATGTGTCAAATACCATATTCTTGGCTTTGTAATTAGCGTGAGCTTGTTTTTCAATTTTACAAGCATCACATAAATGTTGATTGAACTTAAGTTTAGGTAAACTTCTAAGTAGTTCCTTAGATGCTAACGATCGAATTAAAAGCATATATGCGTGACCTAATCTACTAATTTTTTTGGTCAATCGTTGTAAGACAAAAAATTTCTTTCAGCTATTTCCTAATTTCATCACATATAAGCCGCTTTTCCTAATACCTATACCTATGACCTTTCCATCCTTAGGTATTTCACTATTGTGCTTCGAAAATATTACCTTGCACTTATTATCACATATTTGACTAACACTTAGCAAATTAAATCCTAAGTTATCTACATGCTCAACATTTGCAATATTTAGGGAGTCATGAGAAATCGTACCTTTACCAATGATGTTACCGCATAGGTTACTACCAAAATATAGCTTACCTCCATTATATGCTTTGTACGTTGAGAAAAGCTTTCGGTTGCTCGTCATGTGTTTAGTGCATCTATTATCTTTGATCCGCTCGTCCTGCTCCAAGTCAATTCCCAAGCATATCTATTTAAATTACATAACAACTCAAAATTTTGGTCCCCGATATCTTATGGGTCCAAGTTGTTATGACAGTCCGATAAAAATCCTCCATGGTCCGAGGATCATGGGAATGAGAGGAAGAAAAGAACATCGTGAAGAATTAAACAATATAAGAAGAGAAAGAGATAAGAATTAAACGCTTGAGAGGATAACGAAATTTATATATATATAAAAATATAAATATATATATATAAATATATATATATATATATATATATAAATATATATAAATAAATATATATATATATTAAATATAAAAATAAATATAAATAAATAAATTATAATAAAATATTTTTTATTGTATATTTTAATATAAACGGATAATTCCAAAATAAGCAATAAGCAATCAGTAACCTCAACTGCATAAGTAACTAAATCAAACTATATCCTAATTTTAAGCATCACGAGATTTAAATCTAGGAAACTAAGGACTTGAAAAGAGAAATAAAGCTTTAGAAAGCAATTATAGGAAAATACTCACTTTTGAAAAGCATTAATTCTAAAAAGAGATCTACAACACTAGAAAAAATCAATATCAAAATTAAAGCAACTTAACCTAAAAAAAATAAGCTCAAAACTGAAACTGATAAGCCCAATCTAAACAAAATAAACTTAAAACAGATCGTAAACACACCGCCGAATCACTTGATTCGCACACACTTTAAACAAGTAGGTTCGTCCCAAAAATAATTCCTAAGGTCTTTGAAAAATTTCTTCTTTAGTTGGGACGATATCCCTTTCACAACAAAATTCCCCGCATGGTAATTTGCAAAGTCGGCAAACCATGGGGTACTAGCATCACCACGAAAAGTCACTATACCTGGTGTCTCAAGAGGAAATGTTTCTGTAATTTCCTTGTTTTCGAGAACATCTTGGTAGGGATTTTCAAGTCTTGATAAGTGGTTGGCCGCGAGATTCTCCGCTCCTTTTTTATCACAAATAATGACATCAAATTCTTGGAGTAGGAGAATCCAACGGAGCAATCTCGGTTTAGCATCTTTCTTGGCAAGAAGATATTTAAGAGCCGAGTGGTCCATATACACTATGGTCTTCGACAAGACTAAGTAAGGCCGGAATTTCTCGAAAGCATACACCACGGCTAATAACTCTTTTTCCGTAGTGGTGTAATGTGCTTGAGCATCCGTCATGGTCTTACTTGCATAGTGTATAGGCTGAAAATGCTTTGTCTTACGTTTCCCCAAGACCGCACCTACTGCGTAATTACTAGCATCACACATAATTTCAAACGGTCGATCCTAATCGGGGGCAACTAAAATTAGAGCTTCGGTTAACTTCTTCTTAATTATTTTAAACTATTCAACACATTCTTTCGAGAAGATAAAAGGGGTATCTTTTTCAAGAAGATGGGTCATCGGCTGGGCGATTTTAGAAAAATCTTGAATAAATCGACGATAAAACCCGGCGTGACCTAAAAAACTTCGAATGCCTTTAACAAAAGTCGGATGAGGGAGTTTAGCTATAACATTAACTTTAGCTTTGTCGACCTCAATACTGGACTTTGAAATCTTATGTCCAAGAACAATGCCTTCTTTTATCATAAAATGGCATTTCTCCCAATTTAGAACTAAATTAGTGTCTTCGCACCGTTTGAGCATTTTGTCTAAATGTGAGAGGCATGAAGAGAAAGAATCCCTGAAGACCGAGAAATCGTCCATGAAGACCTCCATTGTTTCCTCGATCATGTCATGAAAAATGGTCATCATGCACCTTTGGAACGTACCCGAAGCATTACATAAGCCGAAAGGCATGCGTCGATAGGCAAAAGTTCCATAAGGGCAAGTGAAGGTGGTCTTCTCTTGGTCCTTTGGGTCAATTGGTATTTGAAAGTAACCCGAGAAACCATCTAGAAAACAATAGTATTTATTTCCCGCGAGTCTATGAAGCATTTGGTCCATAAACGGTAATGGGAAATGATCTTTATGGGTGGCATTGTTTAACTTTTGGTAGTCAATGGATACACGCCATCCCGTAACTAATCGAGTAGGTATCAATTCATTATCATCATTTTCAATTACGTTTATACCACCTTTCTTGGGCACACAATGGACGGGGCTAACCCATGGGCTATCGGAGATAGGATGAATTAATCCGGAATCAAGGAGTTTGATAACTTCCTTTTTGATAACCTCGTAAATTTTTAGGTTAACCCGTCTTTGATGTTGGACCGTGGGTTTAACATTATCTTCCATCAAAATCTTATGAGTAAAAAACTTTGGATCTATTCCCTTAATATCCGAAATCTTCCAAGCTATGGCACGCTTACGTGATCTAAGAACCTTAAGAAGAGCGGTCTTGTCCTCATCTTTTAAGTCTTTAGCGATTATGACGGGTAATTTATCGGTACCCTCCAAAAACGCGTACTCAAGATGAGGAGGTAAGTCTTTGAGCTCAAGCTCGGGGAGTTCATCACTAGAAGGTTCAACGGTCTTAAGTTCCTCAAATTTTTGTTCTTCCGGAGGGAGGGTGGAATTTGGGTCAGAATTAAGCAATCTTTCAAGGGTGAGAAGGTCTTCTTTTGGATCGAAGTCGGCATCTTCAATTCCCGATGGAATTGATTCACCAGTAAGACAAGCTTCGATTTCTTCCAAAATGAAGTCACCTCCCTCAAAAGGAGTGAGAGAGGAGGGTGAAGTAGAAAGGATTGGTTCCAAAATCAGGGTGGGATTGCCACTCTTGGAAATGTTCAAAAATCCAAGTACTTCTTGAGCAAACTCCTCACAAGCTACATCAATAACATCGACTCGGTTAACCGATTCAATAGTATTGTAGGAGAATGTCTTAGTATCACCAACTTTGAATGTTATGGATTGGTCATCATGTCGAAGGGTCATTTGTTCACCGTGAACATCGATTAAAGCTCGTATTGTCCTCAAGAAAGGTCTCCCGAGAATCAAAGGAACCCGAGGATCGGTAATATAATCAACGACTACGAAGTCGGCCAGAAAGAGAAATGTTCCAACTTTCACGAAAACATCCTCGGCGATGCCGGTTGGAGTAGAAATCGTTTGGTCGGCAAGTTCAAGTATCATTCGGGTCTTGGTTAAATCAGGGAGATTTAGCTTTTCCCATACGGAAAGAGGCATTAGGTTGATGCTTGCACCGAGATTAGCCAAGGCTAAGCATTTATCTATCTTCGGAAAATCACACGGTATGAGAAATCTACCGGGGTCTCCAAGTTTTTCAGGAAACTTTTTGAGGATAACCGCCGAGCAATTCTCATTCACTGGTGTTTTGATTAAGTCAATTATCTTATTTTTGTTATTGAGAAGCTTTCTAAACATTGGTGCAAATTTGGGCATGTGTAGGAGAGCATCCGTGAAGCTTAGCTCGAAGTGGAGATTCCAAAACATTTCCATAAATTTCAAAGCTAAAAGATCGTCTTTTTCACGGAGCTTCTCCTTGTTAATCCTTGAAGGATAAGGTATGGTCGGTTTAGTCTTTGGAGCAACAACGGGCTCATCAATTTGAGTTTAGACCTCCGGAGGTTGGATGTTTTCGGTGCTTGGGTGCACCGTATCCTTTGTCACCTCGGGTTCGTGTTCCACCACCTTAGGAAGAGAAGAAGGCAGAGGTGGAACTTGAGGCCTATCATAAGAAACTCCATTTCGGGTGGTGATGGCTTTCATATCACCTCTCGGGTTAGCAACGGTATTGCTAGGAAGAGATCCCGAGCCCGAAGTAGAGGTGGAATTGGCATTGTGTATTTGGTTAAGGCTTATCCGTAAATTGGTCATTTGGTTTTGCATGTTTTGGTTTTGGTCTTGCATATTTTTCATAACCGCATCATTAGCTTTGATGTAGTTTTGAAAGTCATCCTTTGACACACCTTGTGTTTGAGGAGCCGGAGCTTGGTAAGCCGGGGGTTGATAAATAGGACCTTGGTTGTAATTATTCCCCCGGTTTTGATTGTAACGGTTTTGATTATTTCTTTGATTGTTTTGAACGGGAGGAAAACCGGGAGGTCGAATTTGATTTGCAACCATCGGAGGACGGTAACCGGTATTTCCTTGGTTGTAGTTAACCGCGGCGGCTTATGAAACGTATTCTTGAATATTGGTCATGATAAGGTTGCATCGGTGGCACGCGTATTATGCGTATGAATGAGATACACCGTTTGTGACATAAAACTTTCCTCGAACGCTTGTATGGTAGAGGTGATGGGGAGTGCGGTGTTGATGTTAGTGAAGCATTGGCGAGATAATTTGCGTTGTATGTTCTAGCAACCTGCGGGTGAAACACCGGGGGATAGAAGAGATCGTACTCACTTTGGAATCAATCACTTTACTTACCGTGAATAACGAAACTTTGGATTGGGCTCCTCGATGATGGCTAAAGCAATTCTCGAGTCATTTGTCTAAAAAAATTAACAACCCGCGACGGATATTCAAAGGAATCTTGATCATTAGGTATTCAAAACGCATTGTAGAAAGTATCGGTTGATGTATTTCTGAGAAACCTGATTTGGGCATGCATGAAGGAGATCCCTTGAATCGGTCCATGGCCTCAGTAAAAGATTCATCAAAACGTTGTTGGAAATTGGTGATTTTATTTTGAAGGTTGGTTGTTTTGGAGGGAGGGAAAAATTGGTTGATAAATTTTGAAACAAGATCATCCTAAGTAAAAATTGATCGAGGGGGTTCTTTTTCGAGCCAAATTCGGGCCCTCGAGGGAAAATGGAAAAAGCATAAGCTTAATCGACGTATTCGGAACGTTTGGGAACTTCAACGTAGAAGTGATCTTGTTGAAATATCGAATGTGAGCATGAGGATCTTCTTTATCAAATCCGCAAAATGGTTTATTTTGCACAAGAGTGAGCAAACCATGCTTAAGCTCAAAGTTGTCCGCGGTGATCGCGAGAACAACGATTGCATCCTCGTAACCCTCGATGGGTGCTTGGAGTAATTGCGCCATAGTACGTTGATCGGCCATCGTAACTACGGGAGGAGCTTGATTTTCAATAGGTTCTTTAAGATTAAATGGTTCAATATTCAGTGGGACTTGTTGTTGAGGATGATTACGGGTTTAAGAACGAGTGTGCATGCACTAATTATGAAAAATAATATTTTTTTGGTAATCAGAAGTTAAAAGTCCACGATAGCTCTTTAAATTACTCACAAGAGAGCGGAAGGAATTAGCACGCCGAAGCGATTTAAAAGCATTCTTCCTTTTTGGGCAATGTTCCTTGGATCAAGCCCTCCTTATACCCCCCTTATAGTTTGTAATTCAACGGTGAGCCGATTATAACGATTAACAACACGATTTGTTTTGTTGGTTTTTGATTATTATTTTTTGGAATTTTTGATTACTTGATAAAATAAAATATATTCACAATTGAAAGCGATAACTTCACGAGGAAGGGTCTTCAAACACTAATCTTCAAACGTTCACAATAATCGTTATTCACAACCTCCCCAGGCAGCGGCGCCAAAATTGAAAATATAAAATTAATATCCTTGTACTATATAAATTATATATATTATATATATATAGATATATTTATTATAATCTATTATATAATCAAAATATAAATTATAAAATGAGGATATTAAAAATTATCAATCAAATAAAATTTCCATGAGGCTTTTTAAAGGGAATATTACTTTTGGGGACCAAAGTATAATTCTTAAAACAACCTTCACAGGTCGTGTACCGAGAGGTGCGAATTTGAAAAATTGAGGTATACTTTTGTTCAAACAATTGCTTGATATCACAAATTTGATTAGGTTTTCTATTTCTATAATTAAAATGCTAAAACAAGCAAAGGCATAATAAAAACGATAAGCAATTAAAGCTAAAGCAATTAAAGCTAAAATACTAAAAATAATAACGGGATTCAAATCCCGTTCTTTAAAAAACAAAATTCTAAAATTTTAACCCTACAAATGAAAATTTAATTTTTATAAATCCTAAATGATAAAAGAAAATTTTAAAAAAAGAATTATATTTTTTTTGACTTTTAATTTATTTATTATGAATTAAAAACGGATTTAATAAAAAAATAATTAAAAATATTAAACTAATTCGGAAAAATCTGAAATATTCATGAAAAGTACTTTGAACTAATTAAAATCTAAGAAAAATAAAGTGGGTGAAATAGCTTATTGCAATAAGTGTTAAGCAGAAAAAAAAAAATAAAAAATAAGGGGGCTTCGAACTAAAATAGGACTACAAAGTGTATAAAAGAAAAGTAGTGGAGGTTATAACGCTAAATGACCCAGGGCAGAGTGGTGGTGTGTGGTTGTGATTTTAATTACTTGGTTGATTTTGTGAGGGAGAGTTCAGGTTGAGCCTTGCTCTACCTTGGTTCTCATTCTTACCACAAGTTTTTTCTATTTTGCAAAATTTTTGAAACATATCTTTAAGATTAGCTATAAAATAAGGACTTTTATTGAAATGACTTTTTTAAAACCTAAAATAAGCTAGAAATAAGCTCCTAAAAGTGACAGTTAAGACTTTTCTAACTAAATGACTTTTGGCTTAAACTTTTTGGCTTTTTTAGACTAAATAAGTTAACATGGAAACTAATAAGCTAAAAACAAATGATACCCTAACCTATTAAGCCTCATACAAACAATAATAAGCTAAACAAATGTCAGCTAAAACTAAGCCTTAAAATCGACAGGATTACCCTAAAGGCTTTTAAACTTAAATTTCTAAACTAAAAATGCTAATAACGATGAAATAAACTCTAACTAAGTTAATAAGTTAAAAGGAAATTAAAACTATAACCTATTAGAAAATTTTAAGCATAAATTAAGAAATACTAAAAGGAAAAAATCTCAAATAAGCTAATAAGTAGTTAAGCCAAAACCTACTAACCAAACAGCCTACAAGGGCACTTTCTAGCTTATTTTTAAGCTAGGAAATGGATCCTTATGGCTTAGGGACTTATCAAACTTTAAAGCTTATACAATAAGCTATCTGAATCAGCAATTAAAAAGCATTTTGAAAATCAAATGAGCTGTGAAAAAGCTGAATGAAAATGGTTGTTCAGGCTGTTTTGGGTTTTTTCAAATTTTTATAAAAGACAAAAGACCTAAGTGCAACCCTATTTTTAAGCTAGAAAAATGAGTTTAAACAATGAAATAAGTTGAAACAGATTTAGATTACCCACCAATGAGCTTATGCTCTTAAATTCAGATTCTAAAAACTATTTTAACTAACCTAAATTTGATAATGAAAAAGGACTTATACTTTGAAAAGAAAACTAAGAAAACTATGACAGATTTAAACTAAAGCACAAATGCAAATGCACACTTATACTAACTCTATCTACTGCATTTTAACATCCAAACAAAGACAAGAAAGCATGGATTTAACTTCAATAGACCAAAGATTCAAGATAAGCAGTTGCAAGATGATAACACCACATAATTAAAGTTCAAATTCACAAATCCTTAAAATACACAAAATTTGACCTGAAACAAACTACAATTAAAAAGATTAAAAGCCTATCTAAATTGATATTCAAAGTACTCCAAATGGGGTCGATATGGCTTAACGCACTAAATGGATTGTGATGTCTTTCCCAAACACCCTTTAAATCCTTAAATTTCATTTTTAAGCTTAAACATGTTAAGATCCTTAAGAAAACTCAAAACAGATGAAGATTAATGTATAATAAGCACATATAAGCAATTAAAACTAAAAAGGATAAGCAGTAAAATAAGCAAATAAGCAATTGGTAGTTTAAGCTAAAAACATAGGAAAATAGAGAAACTTACAAAACCCCTTGATCAAAAAGGGAAAATTAGCTGTTCTACAAGCTCTAGTTGTCAAAGAACAAGCAGTGAAAATCAATAAGCCCCTTCCTAATACGGCTTATCTCCAATAGTGCTTTTGGAGTGATTTTGAGTGAAAAAAGGGCTTAAAACACTATTAAAATATGGAACAGTTATTGTGCTTTAAGTAAATAGCTTAAATAAGTAATATAAAGCTTATAAATGATTATATAATACTTTTTTTTAACATTGGAACTATGAACCATTACAGAAAAACATAGAATTTAAACATAAATACTAAACTTTTCCATAATTCTTAAAAACGTTACAATGACTTGAAATTTTAAAGACCAATAAGCTAAAAGTTACTAAATAAGCTAAAAAGAAATAACTAGATGCCTCATCAATGGCTACAAGGGTCCTATTTATAGAAGAGGATTAGGTCTTGAGTCCCTTTGAGGTGTTTTTTTTTTGTGAGAGGGTTAGTAGATGTGCTAGTTGTGTGAGTAAGTCACCAAGTTATCTTAGCCCTTCATTTTGAGTGTTCACCAAGCATATTCATCCAAACTATCAATTTCTTGTCTTCTTCCATGGATGAATGAGGTTGGAGAGGATTTCCAAGGTAGCTTTGTTGGTTTGTGGTGTGAGGTTGAGTTGCAGAGGTTGAAGACATTGGAATAGTGAAAAAAGTGGGAAGGGTGCTATTTTTGTTTATGGGTTTGAAGGGTAACGGGTGTTAGACTCTGTTTTGGTTAAGTTGTTGCATCGTTAGTCCTTTTGGACTAACAATGTTAGTCCTTAAGGACTAACGATGTAAGGTATTGTATGGTGTTATGGGTTAACGGGGTTAAGGGGTTATTGTTTGGGCTTTTTGTTTGGGTCGGGTAAGGTTTTGGATTTATAAGAGGTTATAAGTCTTAAAAACTTATAAGTTTTTACACAATAAGCTTAATGGGCTGACCCGGCCCATTAAATGGGTACAGGTTGGCCCATATAAGATTTCTTCGTATTCGGCTTCGTCTTTGACTTGTTGACTTTGGCTGGTTGACTTTGACTTTTTCACGCTCTTTCCATTCCGTGCTCGGTTTTATCCGTTTTGGCTTGATTTTGTCCTTTTGTGAATATCCGTTACCTGCACAATCATAAATCACAAAACACACAAATACAATGTATTTTTGGTATATTTTGGTCATTTTAGGCATGTTTTTTTAGGCAAAAGGTATGTGTAATTAAGCACATACCAGTGTCGACGACTAAATGCTTAGAACTTCTACACATGGATCTCTTTGGTCCATCCACCGTACAAAATTACAGAGGAAACCTCTACACCATAGTAATAGTAGATGACTAGTCTAGGTATACATGGACAAGATTTCTTAAAACCAAAACCGACGCTTTCAAGCAATTTGAAATCTTTAGTAAGAAAAAACAAAATCAACTAGGATTTCCAATAGTTTCAATTAGGACGGACCACAGTAGGGAATTTGATAATGAAGTGCAATTTGGAGAGTTTTGTAATACCAATGGAATTACTCATAACTTCTTGGCTCCTAGCACTCCACAATCAAATGTTGTTGTAAAAGGAAAAATAGGACTCTACAAGTTTTATTCCTATCTCCATCCGGGTGTGGAGGATCATCATTTTTTACCCGGGAATTCCGCTTATTGTTTTTAATTACTTAGAGTTGGTGGCATTTTGAAAGTCCGATGGAAGTTTGCTCTTCCACATGTTTCGTCCCTAATATCACAATGATATAAGGAGAGTCAAGCCAGAGACTCGCACAAAAACAAGCGCTTCGTGGGTGGCAACCCATGCTTATCCTTAGTAGTAGTATATTAGTATAATATTTATTAATAAGTGTGATGTGAGGAGGCTCGCATCTTCTTTTCTCGTGTTTCGTGGTTTGTGTTTTATTTCCAGGATTGCCCAGATTATGAAGACTCTCGTGCTCGTGGTTTTGTCCATCGTCCACTTAAGCTTCAATCCTTAGCATGCTTATTTATAGGAATCTGATATCATAGATCTTATTGATTCACGTTTATCTATTAACATAATTAATAAACGGCTTTAGATTTACGTAGAGACCCTTTTAAACATTGAGGACAATGTTTCATTCTAGTATGGGGGATCTTTCTATTCGATCTTACTTGCATTTGCCTTGTCTTCACGTAATCCCGTTTTGCCACCAATAATATGTGATTTTATGCCAAATTTTAAAAAAATCAAAAATAAAATAAGTATTTTTTATTTTCCGTTGGTAAGAATAAGAATAAATTTTAACTTGATCGAGCATGTTGCGCTCTAGCTTGCCCTTAACTTATATAAATTTAAGCTTTTGCTAGTCTTTTATACAAGAAGCTTTAA
>BQNB010168578.1:3432-13875 GCA_026074375.1 Tanacetum coccineum
GAAGATATCAAACGTGGTCTCTACTCTAAGAAACTCCAATACGTCGTATCCAACCCCTTGGATACGCAGTATCGAACCGACTTCCAGACCCTATAAATACAAAACTCAAAAACGAGTTTTATGGGTGCTAAATCATATTCTCGATACCTAAACCACAAAATTTGATTTTTAGAGGAGAAGAAGAGCAGAAGAGGTCTTGCAACGCATTCTAATCCATACTTGTTTAGTTTTTGGTATCATTCAGTTTTTGGTATCATTCGTTAACTCGGTTAGTTTACCTTGGTTAAAACAATTACTCTTGTATTAATTATGATGTTTGAAGGATAATACCTTCGGGTATTAGCCATTATTATGAATATCTAAATGTTTGGTTTTGTTTATATCTCGATTGCTTAATTTATCGTTAAACGCTTGTTTATGTTTATCAATTCATACTTGTTTACGTGCTTTTGTGTGCGACTTATCATTCAACTAGATCTAGTCATATGGACCAAGTAATCTAGATGCCAGGATAGCTCTCCATATAGTTATTTATACATCTAGAATTATAGGATCACAAATATTGTCCTTCTAAAATCGTGCTAAGGATACGCTTCTGGCTTAACTAGTTAACGGAAACTGCCTTTGGTTTATTAAACATGTTGACTAGTAGGTGATATGTGTTTATTCACATATCACTATTCTTTATTAAAACGAGCTTAAAAGACCAAAAACAAATAGAAAATACATTGTATTTATCTGTTTTGTTAATTGTATTATGCAGGTAAGAGATATTTACAAAAGGACAAAAATAAAGCCAAAAAGGACAAAACCGAGCACGAGACTGGAAAGAGCATGAGAAAACGAAGCCAACCCGTACCCGTTTAATGGGCCAAGTCAGCCCATTAAATGATATTAATCCTAGCTCTTTTAATAATAAGCCTAAAATATATAAATCCAAATCCAATGAAAATTCTTATCCGACCCAAGTAATAAATTAAAAGCCCAATCCAAACCCGAATCCAAATTAATACAATAAAATACGTGCCTTTATTTACTGTTTATCCCTTCCCTTTCGTTTTTACATCAACAAAGAACAGGGTAAACCATTCACCTCTCCACACATTTGATTCCTTCTAGAAAGCCAACGTGGTAAGATATGACATAAATTTTGACACCCTGGCGATCCTGAGCAATCCTATTGGATGAGAAGACGTGGAGAGTGATCAAGGGCTCAAAATGGATTAATGAGAATCTATTATGATTGAAGGGCTAGGATTAAATTGTTGGGACGATCCTCTTCTCCTAGAAGCTTCCCTTCCTCACTATAAATAGAGGCATATTCACACAGTTGGGGGAGTGTAGTTTTTAGTAGCTTTTTAGTGTAATTTTAGCTTATTGCCTTTTTATTAATGTAATTTACTTTTAAAAGCTTGTAATCTCTTTGTTATTAATAAAATTGCAGTTTCACTTTTAAATCTTGTATTTTGAAATTCTGTTTTACTTATTATGCAAATTTAACTTAAAATGCATTTGGAAGTTACTTAATAACCAATAAGCTCTTTTTAATACTCTAGCGATTTGTGCTTTTATTCAGGTTAAGCTCTACTATAGCTTAACTGAATAAGCCTTGTTATTTAAATTACCTCAAATTCAATTTAAGCTTATGTTAAGGATGATAAGCCAGATTTAGATAGGCTTATGGGACTTTACCAGCTTGTTTTTAACAAGCTAGAGCTTGTAGATAAGCTCTTTAGAGCAATTTTAGTCCTTGTTTAAGCAAAGGACAAGGTACATTCATTTTTACTCTTTTCAGCTTACTTCCTGTTTCAGCCTATTTATTTGCTTATTCTGTGCTTATTATTGCTTATATATGCTTATTCTATCTAATGTAGCTTAATGTGACTCTGACAGTCAACATAGTCACCTGCCATCTAAGATCCAATTCTTCCAAGTCATCTTCATCAATCTGCTGAAAATCCTCATTTTCAAGTTGAGGACTGGTTGTTGGTTGTGCAAAGAAAGAGCATGCTACATCATGAGCACATGGGGTAGATGAAACTTGACTAATTCCTCCAGCAGTACTAACCCCAAAATCTCCACTGGCAGTACTAACTTCATTAGTACTGCTAGTGTTCTCAGAGGAAAGAAATGCCAAGTTCTGAGAAGTAGAAGTGGAACTTGAAGACCTTTTCATCTCATCTTCGTAGACCCTAAGGTTGTTGTAGAGGTCATCAATATCAATCTCATCAATGTCTGGCTTATTTCTCATGATTAGAGCAATTTGATTCCATGAAGGAGGAAGACTTCTTAGGAACTTCTGGTTGATATCTTCCTTTGATATTGGAGCACCATGAACCTCCAATTGACTTATGAGTTTTTGGAACCTATCATAAGCCTTGTCCAGACTTTCATTTGATGCAGTAGAAAAGTTTTCAAACTGATGTTTTAGAACATTTTTCTGCATCTTCTTGGATTCTTCATTACCTCCAAACCTTGATTTGATTGCTTCCCAGAGTGATTTAGCATCTGCAACATTGTGAAACTTGAGGAGGTATTCATCAGGTATTGCTAAAAGCAAGATGCTCTTAACTCTTTCCTGATTCCTTTTAGCAGCCAGTTGTTTGGCAGTCTTAGGAGCAGGAGGAGCAGATGTTTCTCCAGTTGGTGCAGGCTCTTCTTCTAGATCTCCATTGACAATAACATCCCATAGGTTATGGTCTGTGTGACAGATATATTGTCGCATTCTCATGCTCCAAATATCATATTCTCCCTTCCTGATGATAGGGATTTTCATTGCTGTGATAGTGGGTGGAGGAATGTCTTGTTCTGCCATCTTACAATTGAGTTCTTCTTATTCAGAGTTTCCACACAAGCTCTGATACCACTTGTTGGATCGTTTTCTGAATAGATCTTAACCTTTAGCTTGTAAAGGGTTTGTTCCTTTAGATAATTCTAAAGCAACAATAATGAAACACTGATTTGAACACTATTGATTATGTGAAAACTAATCAATAATGCTAAGAAGAACAGTATTAAGAATCATAAAAGAACTTTATATTATAACTTGAATCTGTCGAGGTTACAGATTACAAAAACTATGATTGCTAATCGATCTCTATTGATCTGTGTTGAACTATATCTACTAACTATGCCCAGGGTTCCTTTTATAGACTAAGGAAACCCTAATGGGCTTTACAAAACGCGTTAAGAGATAATGCATATCTATTCCTAATTTATCTCATGCATATCTCATAAGCAGTACTAATACAATATACTAGCAGTACTAATACTAACTAACAATACTGGCAATATTAACATTGTACTGGCAGTACTAACTACAAAGCTAGCAGTACTAAAGACTTAGACTTATTTCTTCAATCTTCATTAATAGCATTAAGTCTTCACTAGCAGTATTAATCTTGAGCCAGCAGTATTAACTTGTAGAAGCTTCAGAATCCCAACAATCCTCCCCTAAACTTGTGATTTACTCTCAAATCTCAAGTTTCTTCTGGGTTAGATCTTCAATTCTTCTTTTGCTGAGGATTCTTTCAAACACGCTTTTATTCTTCTTCAATCTGAGTCTTGATAAACTTTAGTAACTCAAATGCCATAGAACTTTCTGCTTCAGCTTCTAATTTCCAGTTAAGCATCTTCTAAAGTGTTTCTTTGGTGAGTGGATACTTTTTCTCTACAAACATATGAATAGTCATCAAAGTACCATTACCCATCAATGTGTGCACTCCACAAGTTTCATACAACTTCCAACTGATTATTTTCCACTGGTTTGGATTCTTCCAGATGTCATCATCTTGCTCAGGATCTACTAGTATCTTCAGATCACCCCATAACATCAAATTGTATCCTTCTAGAGTGTTATCTTGAAATCTTTCCATTACCAACCTGTGTAAAACCTCTAAGTCATGTCTATCAAAACTTTTCAGCATACTCTTAAAGGTTTTATGATAACTAGTAATTCCATCTTCTCTTATGATCTTGTAAACATGTATATTTCCTAAACTTTGAGATTCCCAATCAACTATAGGAAACTTAGTATGCAAGACTTTAGCATCTATAAATTTTTCCTCATCTGGAACTACTGTCAACCACATTCTTAATTCATCTTTTTCTTCCTCATACTTAGCTGTTTCTTTTTCTTTCTTCTGTCTCTTTGAGCTGTCTTGACCTTGTTTGTCACTTGCTCTTCTTCTTGCAAGTGTTTTTCTTCTAATTCCAACAACTTTCTTTTCAATCAACACTGGCTCAGGATTCACATCTTCTTCTTCAACCTTCTCTTCTTCTACTGTTTTGAAGTTTCTCTTTCACTTGGTTTAGAGGAATCTTTTTCAACTTCAGACCCTATAGAAATAAAAGTATTGACATGATCCCATACCCTTTCAAAAATTAGTCTGATGTCATTATAGCTCATTCTCTTGAAGTAGCTCTCCTTGTAACTTCCTTGATTCTTCAAGTATGTTATCATATTCCTTCTTGCTTGAGCTATTAACACAAGTTTATTCTTCAAAGCATGATATCTTAGTACACTTGGATCATTCCAGTCAATTCCCTAAGATTGAGTAGGTTGAGTTGGAGCCTCTTGTCTTTGATCAAGTTGTCTTTGCAATTCCCTAGCTGCTTTCAGATTTAGTCTTTCTTCTTCTTCTTGCAAAGCTCTTGCTTCCTGTTCTACATTAAATCTGATTCTTTCTTCTTCTTCAATCTTCCTAGCTAACTCCTCATCCATACTCAACTGCACTTGAGTTCTCTTCTTAACCTTCTTTGGAGTAGCATGTTCTTCCATTATGGCCTTTCCTTTATCCTTGGCACTCCTTCTTGTATACACATGAGGTACAACAGTACTAACCTTTGAAGGACTAGCAGTACTAACTTGTATGTTAGCAATACTAATCTCCATCTTACCTTTCTCACCACTTCTCTGTTCTTAAATAATTTCAGTGGGAGTCTCTTCTTATACAAGTACTTTAGTTTCATCATTGGGCTTCTCATGAACTTCCTCTTCTTGTGGGATCCAAGAAATACCTTTATCTTGTACTAGAGAAATCGTTGGATCTTCATCAATTTGAGAAATCTTCCTCCCCTGTTTGGAACAATCCGCTGCAATCTCTTCATCATTAGAAAGAACAATCTTTGCCTTTCTCCTTGCCTTGCCAGACTTCAGCTTGTACTCCAGTTTCTTTACTCTAAGTACTAACTTGGTGAGAGCAGTACTATAAGTCTTCTTTATCTACTGCAAGTCCTTCTCCAATCCATCAATCCTGTCTTTCAATTTGGTAACCAAAACTGTCAAATCATGTTGTTGCACACTACCCTCAACACTTTCATGTGAGTGAATAGCATGGAGAGGTGAATCATGGGGCATAGAAGTAGTCTCCTCTGCCTCATGGGTGGGTTGAATTGGTTATGGTAAAGGTGATGATGGAGTGGGTTGTTGAGATAGTGATGGTGAAGATGTGATCCTTGATGGTGATTGTAGTTGCTCTTCATCATGTGCTTGTACCAACATACTCTTAAACAATGGTGTCACTGCCCCTGAATACCCCTTAGAGGCTCTCCTCATATTACTAAACAGTTTACTTGTAAGAATAGGAGTGGGATAAGTTCTAGTATGGGTAAGAGTAAACTTTGTTGTTTTGTTAAGAAAGAGTTGAATAAACCTGGGATACAATAAGAATTTATGTGAGCTATCCAAATTCTTAACCATAGCTTCAAAGATGAATTTAGAAAAGTTAAACCTTTTGCTTGTAGCAAGACAGATGAGTGCTGTAGCAATGTTGCTACTGAATTGATCCCATGCAGTCTTCTTGGAGCTCAGACAATCTAGAATTGTGTGAATAAAGAACTTCCATTGGGGTGAGAACTGACCTTTAAAGAATGTAAGGCTTTCAGAATTAGTCACATACCCCATATGAGTTAAGATATAAGTGCTCAAATATTTCTTCATTGGAGAGTGAAGAAATGCCTTCTGCATCATCTAACTTCAAATGTCTTCTCAAAGAATCTTCAGTTATGAGCTTTTCATGTCCATCAATAGTTGCAGAAATAGCTTGAAGTCCTTCCTTAGTAGTGCTCAAAATAGCAGTTTCCTAAAATTGTTCAATAAGGGACACAAAAATGATGGGATTTTCAGTAAGAGCATAGTAGATATGGCTTGAAGTAAGAAAATATATGATTTCATCAAAATCCTCACTATTTAGATTTTACAAATATGCGACCATATTATGCTTGTCGCAAAATTCCAACTGTGCCATTTGATGAATGAAAAGATGATGAATGAGGTGGGATTAGTTCGTGTGATAAAGTGTAAGGTTCTGGTAGAGTGAATTGAATTATGAGTGAGGTTTAAAAGAGTATGTGTTCACCGACTGTAAAAGAGTTGTACTTATCTTGAAGAAATCATTTAAGCTATAGATAAATCAAGAAGTCTCCAATTAGTCAAACCCTATAAGCTATAGATGTGGCAGAAATATCTCAACGGCTCTTTGATTAAGGAAAATCTGTTAGGACTCAAACAGTACTAACGGTCACTTAGCAGTACTAAGTTTGGTCTAGCAGTACTAATTTTAAGTCTAACAGTACTAACTTCATCCAGCAGTAGTAATACTTGCCTGGCAGTATTAACTTAACACTAACAGTACTAAGTGTGGTACCAAGCAGTATTAACTCCAAACTTGATCCATCAAAGATATTCAGCACCAATGTAGACTCTCATATACTCTCTTTCTGTTTTTAAACTCACAAAAATATCTCTCAATTCTTTTCTCACCAAGCACTCATTTCTGTTTTTCACACACAACTCTTTTTCTGTTTTTGAACTCACCAAATCTCTCTATTCTTTTTCCTTACAAAGCAATCAATTTGGGTATAGTTTTCCATCAATTCCTTAAGTTCCAAACTATCCTCCCCACTTCCAAGTGTGTAACCTCTTGAGAGAGGTGGGTCATTGGACTATTTTATAGTTTTTGGCAAACTACCAGCCATAAACGGATTTGGGAAGTCTTTACCAAAACCGTTTACTTTTGACTAGCCAGTTCTTGAAGTCTGTTAGACATGGTGAACTAATGACCATTTGTTGTGTGATATATAACCAACACTTAAAGAATTTTCATGCTAACATCATATCATCAATTAACTCAGCATTTTTCATCAAATCAGCATATCCTTTATTAATCAAATAAACTCTTAGCTCTTAAACCTACAAAATGTTAGTTCCAAACATAGAGAAATACAATCCAACACATTTTGCATAATACTCAAAAGAGAATTAATTTCTCTTTGGGACCCAAGCCATTTCTGACTTGATTCTGCCTGTTGGATCAACATAGTTAAATTGCTTACAAATGTATGATCCACTATTTTTGGAGTCATGATCTAGAACCTTAAGTTTAGGTCTCCAAACCCAACATGCTTTTGACTTCTTAAGGTCATTTTTCATCTTACCCTTACCAGTATTAACTACTGCTCTTGACCCAGCAGTAGTCATATTTTAAACCTCAAAAGTTTTAACATCATGTTTTAAGTATTTGGGTCTAAAAGCTGGTTTTGTATAGTAAGACCTATTGATAGGTGAATATGAGCCTCTTGGTCTTACATTGTCAATTCTTGGGTAAATTGGTCTAATAGCACCACTAGTTTGTGCTATTTTTAGAGCAAATGGTCTAACAGTACTAACAGGCCTAGCAGTACTAACTGGCCTAGCAGTACTAACTGGCCTAGCAGTACTAACTTTGTGAACTGCTCTTTTCTCATTTTGCTTAACAGGAGTAATCAAACCTGTTCTTGTTAGTACTCCTGATGGGACAAAAGTCTTTCTTAAATGAGGGTATTTTGAATTTTTTTGATGATTAACCCTTTTAGTATTATCCCATACTGGTTTGTCCACCCTTGGACCAGTATTGACCATAGTTTTCAGCTTAGGTTCTTGACTCTGTTTGTCATGAAAATTACAATCTTTGATCAAATGGTCAGTACTTTTACAGACAAAGCAACTCCTTGTTTCTGAGAAGTTTGACCAATTTTATCAACTAGTTTTAACTGTTTGAGTCTCATTAGTCTTAACAAGACTAACTGTTTGCACTTCAGACACATCATCCTCATCATCTGAGTTCCAATCCTCAATGATAACTTTATCTCTGTTAACTGATTCATAGACTGTCTTAGGTTTTTGAGTATTTGCTTCATTTGTTTTACCTACAGTCTCACTTGTTTTAGTATTAAGATCAGTTGTTTTTGACTCAATTATTTTCTTCCTAATGGCATATTCATCTAAACCTGCAAATGATATGTCAGCTCTTAGGGTTAGAAAGTTCCCTGTTATAGGAGGGGGAACAACATGAAACCCATCTACTTTAGAGAAACTATCATAACACTTATAGTGCTCTCATTATCAATATGGATTTTGGTGTTTATGAAATTAAAACCATAATCCATCATCTGATTTTGTATCCATAGTACTTGCCCACAACAATTAGCAGCTTCAGCATAATCTGCCTCAGTAGTAGAATTTGACATAATAGTCTGCTTCTTGCATTGCCAAGATATCAATCTTCTACCAAGAAATTGATAGCTACATGTTGTTGATTTTCTGTCAAGGTTGGCTCCTCCATAGTCACTGTATGAGAAAGCTTCTAATTCAAAAGGTGAATCCCTAGGATACCATAAACCTAATTTGGGTTGATGTTTGAGGTACCTAAAAATCCTTTTTACTGCATTTAAGTATGAGACTTTTAGAGTGACTTGAAATCTAGCACAGGCACACACAGCAAACATGATGTCTGGACTTGATGCAGTCAAATACATCAGGGAACCAATCATAGATCTGTAGACATGTACATCTACATCTTCACCATCTTCATCCTTGACCAGTGGCTTATTAGACTCAATAGGAGTAGTAGCTGTTCTGATGGACCAAAAATCAAACATTTTAAGGATGTCAGCTACATACTTATCCTGACTAATAAATATTCCATTAGGTTATTGGATCGTTTTCTGAATAGATCTTAACCTTTAGCTTGTAAAGGGTTTGTTCCTTTAGATAATTCTAAAGCAACAATAATGAAACACTTATTTGAACACTATTGATTATGCGGAAACTAATCAATAATGCTAAGAAGAACAGTACTAAGAATCATAAAAGAACTTTATATTATAACTTGAATTTGCCTAGGTTATAGATTACAAAAACTATGATTGCTAATCGATCTCTATTGATTTGTGTTGAACTATATCTACTAACTATGCCTAGGGTTCCTTTTATAGACTAAGGAAACCCTAATGGGCTTTACAAAACGCGTTAAGAGATAATGCATATCTATTCCTAATTTATCTCATGCATATCTCATAAGCAGTACTAATACAATATACTAGCAGTACTAATACTAACTAACAATACTAACTATTACTGGCAATACTAACATTGTACTGGCAGTACTAACTACAAAGCTAGCAGTACTAAAGACTTAGACTTATTTCTTCAATCTTCATTAACAGCATTAAGTCTTCACTAGCAGTATTAATCTTGAGCCAGCAGTATTAACTTGTAGAAGCTTCAGAATCCCAACACCATACTCTTTCAAATATAGGTCTAATCTCTTTATATTTCATTCCTTTGAAATGACTCAGCTTGTATCCTCCCTGATTCTTTAAATACATACACATGTTCTTCCTAACTTTAGCTACATAGAAAGATCTATTCTGAAGTGTATGATATCTTATCACAGCAGGATCAATCCAATCAATATCATGAGCTTGACTTTATTTAGATGCAACCTCTTCTCTTTCATCCAGCTGCTTTTGCAATTCCAAATCCTTTTTAAAATCATACTTCTCGTGTTCTTGTCTTGCTATACTCTTTGCTAATTCTTTTGCATGTAGCTTCTGAGCTAATTCTTCATCATGTCCTATCTGTATCATCTCTCTCTTCTTGATTTTCTTTGGAGGCTCTGACTCTTGCATAATAGCTTTTCTTTTATTTTTTACTACACTCCTTTTGATATTTACCAATGTTTCAGCAAGAGTTATTTCATCATCATCATTTTAAGGACTAGCAGTACTAAAATCCACATCACTCTCCATTCCATGCTCAGCTGTCTCATGTGCCTCCCCTTGCTTACTGCTTTTGACTAAGTTTACATTCTCATCTTGATTAATTTCTTTAATCATCCTCCCTTGTTTGGAAGGATCCTCAATATCCAAACTGGTTTCTTTATCTTCTGAGGAGTTAATAATTGTACTTCTTCTTTTGAGCTGGAGCTTGTTCTCCAATTTCTTTACTCTTTTAGTGAGAGTGATAAGGGACTTGTTGTAGACAGCTTTAGTGCTTCTGAGTTCATCCTCCAATGCTGTAACCTTATCTGACAGTTTTGTACATATTTCCATCAATTCCAAAAGTTGCATACTACCCTCCCCACTTCAAGATGTGTTACCTTCTCCGAGTGGTGGTTCATT
>BQNB010168580.1:0-13874 GCA_026074375.1 Tanacetum coccineum
TGTTACCAGGGGGTGAACATAGTTGTGGTGGAAATGGTGGTGGTGTGGTTTCGAGGGTTTGGTTACGAAAGGTAGCAGTGGTGGTGGAAATGGGGGATATGGTGGTGGTGTGTTCTTCGTTATTAATGTTTGTTTTTTGAGTTTTTGGGTATCAAAATGGGGTTTTTTGGCGTTTGAATTATAAGTCGCCCAAGAATATTTGTACAAATAACAAGTCGCCCAAGAATATTATGAAATAAAGTCAAAATGTTGTACTTTTAAAGTATTAGTCGCCCTAAAATATTTGTACAAAAATTTAGTCGCCTCATGTATTTGTGTTGACTTTTTAGTTACACAAAAAGACAAAAAAGAAGTCGCCCCATGTATAAATACATAAGTCGACCAAGTAAATAGTGTATAAGGTACAAAACATAGCTACAAAAAAGTCTTACACCCAAATGTACTATATTATTAAAATAATAAGGTCTGCCAAAAAATGTTAGGTCTCCTAGGAACACTAGGTCGCCATAAGTAAAATGGGAACAAAAAAAAGTCTGGAACAATTAAGACAGACACATGTGTATCTTTGAGGCAAATAGAGAAATTCCCCTTTGAAAAATCTGTGTATGGATAAAAAAACACCCGTGTACATATCATTTGCCATATATATATATAAAATGTAAACCACGTACATGTTATAGTAGCGTACAGCGTACTTATTTTGGTGGCTTTAGTTTTTTCTTTGACTTTTATATCGTCCTGCTATCTACGTATATATCAATATTTCTCACGTTGTATACACTCAAAAACCTAGCTAGACTACTAGAACCCATTTAATTATTGCTCGACTATTTATATTTATGGTTGTTTTTAGAGTAAATTGCATAAACCGTCTTTAAAGTTTGGCCAAATTGCATGTTTCGTCTCACACATTACGAAAGTGCAAGGACCGTTCTTGTGGAGAACCTTTTGGTGCAAGTATCGTCCTTGTGGAGAAACCTTTAAAGAAACCTTTGGTGCATATTGTTTTCATAAAATTCATATATGATTTTGTGATTCGTACGAAACCTTTTTTAATTTTGTTTCAGTCACGAATTGCGAAAATCATATATGATTCGTAAGACGAATCATATATGATTCGTATAACGAATCATATATGATTCGTATAACGAATCATATATGATTTCATAAATCATATATGATTTCATAAAATCGTATATGACTTCATAAAATTATAAAAAAAAGTTCGTCGAAAGTACATAGTGTCGCCCCTCTATAGAAAGATAATTTAATTCTCGTCGCGATGGTATGTTTTGTTTTGCGTAACGATTAACAGTGTGTGAGATATTTAATTTTTAAAAAAGAGGTGAAAAGTGAGTTTTTTTATTTTTGATGAAAAAATGAGTGGCTATGATTGGTTCATTGGGTCTATGACAAATATTGGGTCTATATTGAACTTTTGGCATATATAGAAAATGTAAACCACGTACATGTTATAGTAGCGTACAGCGTACTTATTTTGGTGGCTTTAGTTTTTTCTTTGACTTTTATATCGTCCTGCTATCTACGTATATATCAATATTTCTCACGTTGTATACACTCAAAAACCTAGCTAGACTGCTAGAACCCATTTAATTATTGCTCGACTATTTATATTTATGGTTGTTTTTAGAGTAAATTGCATAAACCGTCTTTAAAGTTTGGCCAAATTGCATGTTTCGTTCCACACATTACGAAAGTGCACGGACCGTCCTTGTGGAGAACCTTTTGGTGCAAGTATCGTCCTTGTGGAGAAACCTTTAAAGAAACCTTTGGTGCAAGTATCGTCCCCGCAAGGACGATACTTGCACCAAATGTTTCTCCACAAGGACGATCCTTGCACTTTCGTAACGTTTGGGACGAAACATGCAATTTGGCCAAACTTTAAGGACGATTTATGCACTTTACTCTTGTTTTTATTTGTTAGTTTCGGTAACTCATTAGGATGCATTTATACATCGTACTACGCTTATTTAGTGCTATCAAATCAAACACGTCTTTAATATCAATTTGTAGATGGTGGCCTGATGTAAGAATATTGAGTTTTAGCTCTTGAGCATTTATATTTTTGAAGAAAAAATGAAATAAAATTTGATTTAAAGAAGTTACTACGCTTGTAACTCATATGGTTCATGATTTTAACTTGAAAATATAAACTGCTAAGCACAAAAGATAAGAACATGATCGTCTTTGAGGATGTGCGGGATGGGCGATCGCACCGGGCCTAAAAAAATTTAAAGGTCCCAAAATTTGTCCCCTTAACAATATGTTAAACGTTTAGATAAGTAATTTGCATTATATCTTATAAATATTGACATTTTATATATAATATTTCTTCTCGAAAGATCTTATTATGTAATTTCGTCCAGAGCTCTCAATTTTTTTAAAAATTTAGAGACAACCCTAGATAAGAATATAAGATACTTGAATTAACTTTCAATTACAAAATCGGGACGGGACTTAAGGGGTGTTCAAATGTATAGGAATGATTGATTTGCTTGATTATTATTGATAACAACCAACCTATATATAGGATACAAAGGAACATTCTAGACTATGGGTTGCCCTAGAAGCTATACAAACTGGGCTCGGGCCAATGGGCCGATTACACTGAAAATACAATGTAATATTTTTCTTTAATACGCCCCCGCAATTGGAGCGGGAGATTTTCGAACGCTCAAACTAGATCTGAAATCAGCAAACAACGGGTATGGGAGTCCTTTTGTGAAGATATATGCGTTTGGAAATAGTGAAGGGACATGAAGAACTCGAACATGACTTGCTGTTACTTTGTCATGAACAAAATGAATGTCAATCTCTATATGTTTGATGCGCTGATGTTGCACCGGGTTTGCAGACATGTATACAGCACTGACATTATCATAGTAAACCAAGGTCGCTGTGAAAAGTAGGGTATAAAGCTCACGAAGGAGGTTTCGAATCCAAGATGTCTCAACTACAGCATTTGCAACCCCGCGGTATTCAGCCTCAGCACTAGAACGAGACAACATGTCCTGGCGTTTGGAATACCACGTCAGGAGTTTGTCACTAAGAAAAACACAGTATCCAAAAGTAGACCGGCGCGTAGCCGGACAACCTGCCCAGTCAGCATCAGAGTAGGCAATAAGTTGTGATGTAGTAGAGCGAAATAGCTGTAATCCAAGATCAGTGGTTCCTTGCAGATAACGGAGAACATGTTTCATAGCATTAAAGTGTGGCTCTCGAGGATCATGCATGTAAAGACATAATTATTGAACTGCATATGACAAATCGGGTCGGGTAAAGGTGAGGTACTGAAGTGCTTCGGCAAGGCTGTGATATAAAGTAGGATCAGTGACCGGTGATCCTTCAGGTCCAAGCTTCTTCTCGGTGTCAACTGAAGTCCTGGAAGGGTTACAATTAAGCATATGTGCCCGCTCAAGAATCTCGGTAGCATATTTTGTCTGAGACAAGAATATGCCAGAGGTAGTACGCATGGCAGATATACCGAGAAAATAGTTGAGCGGGCCAAGGTCTGTCATAGCAAATTTCGCATGTAGCGAAGAGATGATACGTTGCATGAGCGAAGTAGAAGAAGCTGTAAGAATGATATTATCCACATATAGTAGTAAGTAAGCTGTGTCTGGCCCCTTGTGAAAAATGAAGAGAGACGAGTCGGTTTTGCTGTAATAGAAACCAGCTCGAATAGCATAGCTGGAAAATCACTGAAACCAAGCTCGGGGGGGCTGCTTAAGGCCATAAAGCGACTTCTGCAGAAGGCAAACATAATCAGAATGAGCTGAATCATTAAATCCTAGTGGCTGGTGCATGTAAATTGTCTCTGTAAGATGGTCGTGAAGAAATGTATTCTTTACGTCTAACTGATGAATATGCCACTGTCAAGAAACTGCAAGGCTAAAAACAGTCTGTATGGTAGCAGGTTTGACAACGGGGCTAAATGTCTCATCGTAGTCGATGCCTTGTTGTTAACTACGACCATTTGCGACTAGTCGGGCTTTGTACCGACTTTAGGACCCGCCCGCAATATATTTATGTTTGAACAACCACATGGAGCGGACAATGTTGACATTTGGTGGGCGAGGAACAAGTACCCAAGTGTTATTGTCGATGAGAGCTTTATATTCGTCACACATAGCTTGTTTCCAGTTAGGATCTCGTAGGGCATGGAAATGAGACTTAAGGATAGGGGAGGAGGTGGTAACATGTAAGTTGTATATGGGGTTAGTTTTCACAGTTCTGACTTTAGAACGTGTGACCATAGGGTGTTGCGAGGTGGGTGGTGGTGGTGGTGGTGGTGGCGGGGTAATTGGTGGTGTCGGTGTTGTTTGTGGTGATGGTGTTGATAGCGGAGTTGGAGGTGTTGTTTGTGGGGTTGTTTGTGGATTTGTTTGTGGGGTTGTTTGTGGTGTGGTTTGTGGTGGTGTTTGTTAAGGAGAAGTAGGTATGGTAAGTAGGCGAAGTGAAATGGGGGAGGTGTCGAGATTATCATCTTAAAATTGGTATGATGAGGGTTTAGTTGGAGTCATGGAGCCGAAGGGAAAGACAGTTTCGTCAAATATGACATGATGAGAAATGATGATTTTGTTGGTGTTCAGTTCAAGGCACTGATATCCATAATGATTGTAAGGATACCTGAGAAAGATAGATGGTGTGGTACGAGGGGCAGGTTTGTGTGGTGGAAAGGTGTAAGGGTAACAAAGGCATCCAAACGTGCGAAGGTGGGTGTAAGATGTTGGTTTGTTAAATAATTTTGTGTAAGGGATGTCATTGTTGATGGAGGTAGAGGGGAGGATATTAAGTAAGTAAGCGGCAGTGAGTAGTACTTCGACCCAATACTCGGGAGGAAGGCGGGCTTGAAAAAGGAGAGAACGTACTACGTTTTTTATAGTACGAATCATGCGTTCAGATTTGTCATTTTGTTGAGATGTACGTGGGCATGAAAAACGAAATTGAATGCCATTAGTGGCAAATAATTCATGGAGGGAGTTGTAGTCAAATACTTCACCATCATCACATTGAAAAGTTTTGATTTCACGGTTGAATTGGGTTTTTACAAAGGCACGAAAGTGTAGAAGTTTTGACTGTTCATCAGATTTTCTATGAAGTGGGTAGACCAATAAAAAATATGAATAGTGATCTAAGAAAAGGACATAGTATTTATATACACTCATGCTAGAGACAGGAGATGTGCAAAGGTCTAAGTGAATAATGTCAAAATGAGATGTGACTATAGAGGTAGATCGTTGGAAAGGAAGTTTTGTTTGTTTGCCTAACTGGCAGGCACGACATAAGTGTTGAGTGTTTTGTTTATTATAAGACACAAGGCCACGTGACGACAATGTTTGAATTACAGCGTCACCAGGGTAACCAAGACGTTGATGCCAAAGGGAATGGTTATTAGTAAGTAGGGCGAAGGCTGAGGCGGCAACGTGTAAAGGGTATAGATCACCCGTGCTGTCACAACGAATAAGGGTTTGACGGGTATGATAATCTCGTACAGTGAAACCATATGGATCAAAATCAATGGAGCATTTATTTTCGGTGGTGAATTTACGTATTGAAACAAGGTTTTTAATGATATTAGGTGTGACAAGAACATTTTTTAAAGTGGAGGGGACGATATGGATTAGAGATTCGTACATGGCCAGAGTGGGTGACAGGTATAGATGATCAATTTCCGACAATAATTGAATGAAAATTACGATTAAGAGAAGTGGTTTGAAGGCTACCGGCGTGAGATGAAAGGTGAGAAGTTGCTCCAGTATCCATATACCATTGCTGATCACGAGAAGCCATAAGAATAATCTCTTTTTTTAATTTGAAAATTACCCGTATTGGTGGCTGGTGTGGGGTCGGGGGGAGGTGGTGGGGGTGAGGTGTGGTGGGTGGTGGGGAGTGAGGGGGGAGAGGGTGTAGAATTTGGGAGGTGTGGGGTTTATCGCGGTAATTGGGTGGGGTGAATGAGGAAGGGGGGGTGGGAGGTGTGTGTGGGGGTGGAAGGAGTGGGGTGTCGAGGGGGAGGGAGGGCGGATGGGGGTGTGGTGGTAGTGTGGTGGGGGGGGGGGGGGGTCGTTGTGGTGGGGGGGCGGGTGGGGCGGAGGGGGGTGGAATCTCGTGGTAGGAGGGTGTGGGTGAGGGAAGGGGGGGGGGGGAGTGGTGTGGGGGGGGGTGGGGTGTGATGGGGAGAGGGGAAGGGGGGTTGGTGGGGGAGGAGGGAGGTTGTGGTGTTGGGGGCGTGTTGGGGGTTGTGGGGGGTGTGGGTGTGGCGGGGGTTGGAGCTGTGGGGGGGAGTGGTGCTGGGGGCGATGGGGGGATGTTGCGGGCGGGGGGGGAGGGGGGGGGGGTTGGGGGTTGGGTTGTGTATGATGCGGGGGGGGGGGGTGGGTTTGTGGGGGGATGGGTGTGGGGAGGTGGGGTGTCTTGGAGGGCGGGTGTGGGGGTGGTGGATGTGTGTGTGGTTTTGGGGTGTGGGTGGGGCGAGGGCGGCAATTGGTGGTGGGGGGGGGGGTGGTGGCGGGGGGAAGTAGGGCGAGTGGGGTTTTTGGTTTGTATCTGTAGTGGTGGGTGGGTCGAGTTGGCGGGGTTTGGGGTGTGACATTTGGGGGGACTGTGTGGGGGCTTTGGTGGGGGTGGGGGTGGTGTGGTGGTGGGCGGGAAATGGTGGTGGATGGAGGGGGGTGTGGGGGTGGTGGTGGTGTCGGTGGGAGATGGGGTGGGGGTGGCGCGGGATTGGGGATTGATTTGGGCGAGGTGGGGGTGGTGGGTGAGCGGGAGGGTGTGGGGGTGGGATTGATGCGCGGTGTGGGCTGGTGTGGGGGTTGAGGGTGGGTGTGGGGGTGTTGGGGGTGTGATGTGTTTTAGGTATGGGGGGGTGGGGCGTGGGTGGTGGTCGGTTGGTGTGGTGTTGGGGGTGTGTGGGGTGTAGAGGGGGTGGTGTGAACTGAGGGGGGTGGGAGCGTGTGGAGGGGTGGGGGGTGTGTGGGCGTTGTGTGATGGGGTGTGTGTGGGGGTGTGTGGGGGGATTGGGTGGGGGGGGGTGGAGTGGGGTGTGGGGGGGGAACTGCGGGGGGGGGGGAAGGACGTTGGTTGGGTCTTGGGTGTGGGGGGGGGGGAGGGGGGGGAGGGGGTGGTGGCGGGGTGGGGGGCGGAGATGTCGTGCGGGGGGGGGGGTGTGTGTGGTGGGGTGGGGTTGGGAGGGGGTGGGTGGAGGGGGAGGGGGGGAGGTGGTGTGGGGGGGAGTCCAGGGGAGGGGGGAGGTTTGGGGAGGGGCGTGGGGGGTGTGGCGGGCGGAAGAGGTGGGGGTGGGGTGTGTGGGGTGGGTGTGGGGGGAGAGCGGGGGGGGTAGGTGGTGGTGTGGGTGGGGTTGGGAGGGGGTGGGGGGATGGTGGGGTGGGTGGTGTGATGGGACTGCGGGGCGGTGGGGGGGGTGGGGTGGTGGGGGGGTGAGGGGGTGGGTTTGGTAGGTTCGTGGGTGGGGTGGGGGTGGGGTTTGTGTGGGGGGAGCTGTGTGTGTTGGGGGGTCGTGGTGTTTGGGTGCGGTGGGTGTGGGGGGGGTGAGGGAGGTTGGCGTGAGGGTGTGTGGTGGGGAGTGGGGGGTGTGGGAGGGGTGGTGTGGTGAGGTGGGGGGGTGTGTGGGGGTCGGGGGGGTGGTGTGTTGGGTGGTGTGTGAATGGGTGGGGGGGTGTGCCTTGGGAGGTTGGTTGGTGGCGTGGGGGGTTGGAGGTGGGGGTGTGTGGATGGCGGGGGGGGGTGGTGTGGGGGTAATGTGGGGGGAGGGGGTGTGTGGTCGGGGCCGGAGGGCGTGCCGGGTGAGGGGGGGGTGTGTGAGGGGGGGGGAATGGGGTGGGGGTGTGTGTGTGGGGGGTCTTAAATGGTGGTCGAAGGGGGCTGGTGGGGGGGGGGGGGTACGTCGGGGTGCGGGGTGTGTCGTAGCGGCCCGGTGTTGTGGTGCGAGGTGGAGACGGGGGTGGGGGGGTGGTGGCTGGTGGGGGGGGGTGGTGGGGCTGGGGGGGTGGGGGAGGAGGCGTTGAGGGGGGGGTGGAGGGGGGGGTTTGGGGGGTAGGGGGTAGGTGGGCGGGGGAGGGGTGTGGGGAGGGGTGGGGGGGTTGGGGGGCGTGGGGGGGGCGGGGGTGGGGGAGGGGTGGTGGTTGGGGGGTGTTGTCAATGGGGTGGGGGGTCGGTGTGGGGATGGTGAGGGGATGTGGGGGGTGTGTGGGGGATGGGGGTGGGGGTGGGGGGGTTGGGGGGGTGGGGGGTGGTATGGTGTGGGGGGGGGAGGAGTGTGTTGGGGGGTGGGGTGTGGTGGGTGGTGGGGTGTGGTGTGGTTGTAGAGGGGGGTGGGTGTTGGTGAGGGTGGGATGAGGGGGGGGGACGGGGTGTGTGTGGTGGGAAGAAGTGGTGTGGAGTGTGGTGGGGGGGTGTGAGTAGGGGGTGGGGGGGGGTGGGGGGGGGTGTCGGTGGTGTGTAGTGGGTTGGGCGGGGGGTGGGGGGGCGGGGTGGGTGGATTGGTGGAGGGGGGGGGGGGGCGGGGTGTGTTGCGAGGGGGTATGCGGGCGGTCTAGGGGGGGAGGGGGGGGGCTGTGGTGGGGGTGGTGTTTGGCGCGGGTAAGGGGGGGGTGGGGGTGAGGAGGGTGGTGGGTGGGAAGGAGGGGTGGGGGTGGTGTGGGAATGGGGGGGCTATGAGGGGGGGACATGGGGTGGGGTGCCGGGGGATGGGGAGTCAGTAGTGGTGTGGTGTGGGGGAGGTGGGGGGGTGCGTGGTGGGGTGGATGGGGGGTGTGGGGTGGTGTGTGTGGGGGGGGGGGTGGGGGGGGTGGGGCGGAGGGTGGTGGGCGGTGGTGGGGTGGAGTGGCGGGTGTTGGGGTGGGGGGTGTGTGTGTGTGGGCTGGCGGGGGAGGATCGAGTATGGGTGGTGGGTGGGGGCATTTGGTGTGATGGGGGGGGGGTGGGTTGGGTGGGTGGGGATAGGGTGTGTGGTGGGTGGTGGTTGGGTGGGTGCTGTTGGGGGGTGGTGGGGGCGGGGGGGTGGTGAATGGGGGATGGGGGAGTGGGTGGTGTTGGTGTGTTGAGTGTGGGGAGTTTTGGTGAGATGGTGGTGGGAAGATGTGGGGGATGGGGAGGTGGGGGGGGGTGGGGTGGTGTGGGGGCGGGGTGTGTGGGTGGGCGGGGTGTGGGGGGCGGGGTGGGTGGTGGGGGGGTATGGTGTGTGGTTTGTGTGGGGGTTTGGGGGGGGGGGTTGTGTGTGGGGGTCGGACCGGGCGGTTGGGTGGGAGCGGTGTGGGCTGGGGGGTGGGCGGGGGGACGGCAGTGTGTGTGGGGAGGGGGGAGGGGGGTTGGGTGTGGAGAGGGTTTGGAGAGGGGGGGTGCGAGTTGGGGGGTTGGGGGGGGGGGTGGGGGGAGTGGGGGGGGTGGGTGTGTATGGGGGGTGGGGGTGCGTCTGGGTGGAGGGGGGTTGGGGGTGGGTGTGGTAGGGGGGGGGGGTGATGAGTGGGTGCTGGGGAGGGGGTGATGGGGGAGGGTGGGGTGGGGGGGTGTGTTGAGGGGGGATGGGTGAGTGGGGGGGGGGAGATGGCGGTGGGGGGAGGGTGGGCGTGTGGGAGGTGATGGGGGTGGGAGGCGTGGGGGATGGGGGGGTGGTGGGTGTGGTGTGTGTGGCGTGGGGGAGAGAGGTGGGGGGGGTGGAGGGGGATCGGGTGGTGGTGTGGGTGTGGGGGGTGTGGGGATGTGTGGGCGGGGGGTGGTGGGAGGATGGGGGAGAGGGTGTGAGGGGGGGGTGGGGGGAGCTGAGTGTGGGGGGGGGGGTGGATGGGTGTGTAGGGGGTTTGGTGGGGGGGTTAGGACGTTGTGGTGTGGGAGTAGGGGTGTGGGAGGGGAGGGGGGTTGGTGTGTTGGGTTCGACGGAGTGGTGTGGGTCGTTCGATCGGGGGGGGGTGCGTAGGTGGGGTGCGTGCGTCGTGGCTTGATGGGTGGGGTGATGGTGTGGTGGGGTGGTGGGGGGGGGATGGGGGGTGGGTGGGCTGGGGTGGTGGGGGGGGTAGCTGCGTGGGGGGTTGGGGTAGTGTGTGTGGGGTGGTGGAGGGGCATGATGGCGGGGGTGGGGGTGGGGGGTGGGGTGGTGTGTGGGGGGATGGGTGGGTTTGGGTTTGGGGGGGCGGGAGGGGGGGGGGCGGGGGGTTGGATGTGAGTGGGGGGGATGTGGGGCTGGTGGGGAGGCGGGGGGAGGGGGGGTGGGAGGGATGATGGGTGGGTGGGGTGGGGGGTGGGGGGTGGGGGTAGGGGAGTTGTGGTGTGTGTGGGGCGTGGGGGCGGGGGTGTGGTTGAGGGTGAGGGATGTGGGGGGAAGTGATGGGAGGGGTGAAGTGGAAGGGGTGGGGTGGGAGGATGGTTGGGCGGGCGTGGAGGGTTGGTGGGGGCAGGGGTATGGGAGGGGGGGTGGGGGGACTGGAGGGGGGATGAGGGGGGGGGGGTTGGTTGGTGCGGTGGAGGGTGGGGGAGGTGGAGCTGGGTCAGTGGTGTGGTTAGGTGTGTGGTGGTGAGGGGGTAGAGGGGGGGTGTTGTATGAGGGGGTTGGGGGATGCGGGACGGATTTATCTGTGCCCATTGGGGCTGTGTGGTGTGTGTGTGGCTGTGGCGGATTGTGCTGGGGAGGTGTCGAGGTGTGTGGGGGTTTGTTAGGAAGGGTGAGGGGTGTGGGTGTGGGGGTGGTGAGGGGGCGGGGCAGGCGGTTGGGTGTTGGGTTGGATCTTTGTCATTTTAGGCTCTTATTGTTTTTATTTAGAATTAGAGAATTTTAATTTTTTTTAATTATTAGTTTTATCTTTTTTTTTTTATTATTTTTTTTTTTATTCCTTTTTTTTACCATTAGAGATTTATTTTTTTTTTTTGTTTTTTAGAGATATTTTTTTTTTTTTTTTATTCTTTTTATTTTTTATTTTAATTTTGAATTTTTCATGTTATTTTTTTTATTTATTTTTTTTTTTTTCTCATTTTCATAATTATTTATTTTTATTTTAATTATTATTATTATTATTATTTTTTTTTATTTTAGTTTTAATTTTTTTTAGAGATATTAGAGATTTTATTATTTTTTTTTCTTTAATTTTAGTGATTTATTTTTTTTTTTTTTATTAGAGATTTTCATTTATTTATTATATAGTGGTTAATTTTTATTTATTATTTATTATTTTATTTAGAGAATTAATATTTAGAGATTCGTACATCGGCCAAAGTGGGTGACAGGTATAGATGCATCATATTTACGACAATAATTGAATGAAAAATTACATTAAGAGAAGTGGTTTGAAGGTTACCGGCGTGAGATGAAAGGTGAGAAGTTGCTCAAGTATCCATATACCATTGCTGATCACGAGAAGTCATAAGAATAATCTCTTTTTTTAATTTGAAAATTACCCAGATCTGACCCAAGTTGACTGGTGGCGAAGTGGCGGTATCCGGCGTTGACCGTTGACTGTTGATTTGACTGTTGACTGTTGACCGTTGACCGTTGACTTTTTATAAAACAAATGCTTCCGTTTGGAATGAATATTAATGATCGTACACTAAATTAGAAGACAATTGCTGCTAGAACGAATTATGTAGGTGAAGAAGAAACGTAAGATTAGAGGTGATTTAGGGTGAGGAAAAAATTATATTAGACGAGAGACACAGAGATTTTAGGGTAAGGATCGACTATTTAGAGAGAAGTTAAGAGAAGATCGGTTTTGCTCTGATTACCATATAGGAATGATTGATTTGCTTGATTATTATTGATAACAATCAACCTATATATATGATACAAGGGAACATTCTAGACTATGGGTTGCCTTAGAAGCTATTCAAACTGGGCTCGGGGCAATGGACCGATTACACTGAAATTACAATATAATATTTACTCTAATAAAATGATGCCGTCGTAAAAAGTCTTTATTCAAGAGGAGTCACATAATTTTAGTTTTATATATAAATATGTTGGATATTAAACATACTAAACGTGTAATATAACTTTACGAGCAATTTTTTTAAAATTTACGAGGTAACAAGGCCTCCTGATTATTATTGCACAGGCCACTAAAACCTTTGTTTAAATTCTTAGACTCAAAATGGATAAACAAAACCCACATAAAATATAATTGCCCAACATGTGATATTCATCATCAATATGTCAACCCAATCTTTCGTATATTCTTTTTGTTTTATACGTACAATATACGTACATTGTATTATATTGCGGCTCTTGCTCATAAACCAAGTCACTATTTGAAAATTTCATGATTTCAAGCTATAATTTGATGGTAAGAAAATACAATAATATAATACTAACAAATAACTAGATATATGTTTCCTTGACGTGTCAAAGAGGAAAATAAATCAATTATGCTATTCGAATAATACAGTTTGTTAGAGTGGGATTATTGCCCAGTTTATTTTTTTCAACTGCTTTACCTTTATTGCCACAAAATAATTTTTTAAAGAATACTTATCAAACCTCGTGGATTAGTCGGATAAAAAGTCAAAATTGAAATCATACTATCTAAAAAAAGGCAAATTTCATAAAAGTGTACTAAACTTATACTCAATTTCAATTTAATGTACTCAATTTTTTTTTCTTAATTTAATGTACCCAACTTTTTTTTTATTGCAAATGAAGACAATTAAGAGGTTACTAGGTCACCATCAAGTTACCTTTTCTCCAATATGATTTTCCGGCAACCTAGTATTCAGACGACCCACCACCACCACCTCCAAATAGATCACTACCGGCACCACCCAAAGCGATTTCGATCGATTTCATCCGTTTTCGGCCGATTTCGTCCGATTTCGACCGATTTCGACAGTTTTCGACCGTTTTCGATCGATTTCGACCGATTTCCACCGTTTTCGTCCGATTTCGACCGTTTTTGACCGATTTTTACCGATTACGACCGTGGTGTAAGCTGAAGTACCTGAAGAACTGACACTGAAGATACTTCAGTGGTGTAAGCTAAAGTTCTCTTCAGCGACATAAATTGAAGGTATCTCCAGCGACTTATACTGAAGGTATCTTCAACGACTAAAGTTGAAGCTACGTTCAACGACTTATGCTGAAGTTACTTCAGCTTCGCATACTTAGGTGATTTTATGTTTAAATCTAATGAGAGACTGAAGGGCTCAGAAACTGACCCAACAGAAGGACGTAAACGAACAAATCGTACAAAAATGGACGAAAACGTACAAAAACATTTCACAACGTTTAAAAAACAGACGAAAACGTTCAAAACGTTCAAACAAGCTTGACAATGTAGGAAAACGAATGAAAACTGTCGAAAACGCACGAAAACGGATGAAATCGGTCGAAAAGGTTCCAAAATGGTTGAAACGATCGAAAACGGATGTAAAGGTTTGAAAACGGTCGAAAACGATGAAAATCGGTCAAAATCGGTCGAAATCAGTTGAAAACATACGAAATCGGTCGAAAACGTTCAAAAACGGTCCAAATCGGTCGAAATATTTCAAAAACGGACAAAATCGGACGAAATCGATCGAAAACGGTCGAAATCGATCGAAATCGGTGGTGGTTGTGGCTTGCCGAAGGCGGTAGTGGTGGAGGTCGCCAGCTAGAAAATCATGTTGGAGAAGAAGGTAACTTGATGGTGACCTGGAACCTGTGGGTTATGGGCCCACCACGCTTCCGCTGCGCCACTCTGATTTGTTGTTTATAATTGTCTCGAATATATACACAAACTCTCAGATTTACAGTGAATAATAATAATAGCACTATTTTCACTGTTTTTTCTTTCCGTTGATTATAGCCCTTCAAATAAAAAAAGACAACATAGATTTCGCCACTCGATTTCTTTTACCGTCACTTCGACATGTCT
>BQNB010168581.1:0-13874 GCA_026074375.1 Tanacetum coccineum
TTTTCTTAAACGTTTTAGTTTGTTATTATCTAATTTGACTTTTTCAATCTCTCAAATCAATTCCTTCATTCAAACTCAAATCTTCGATTGTACCGATCTTCCAGTCCAGCCTCGTTGGGGATAAACGACCCGGGAACACTCTATACTACTTCTCGGTATCATTGACTTTGTTTCTAGACTAGTCTTACTATATATATTTTATATTTTATTATATATTATATGTATTTTAAGGTGTAGTTTGGACGGATCAATTTTTCACTCCAGTTACGAGCTTTAGCGATATTGCCGCTCGGACTGCGAGTGAGTATTAGATAATATGGTGGCCCAAGCCCGATGTGTGGGTTTAAGGTCCAATAAGGTTATGATCCTTTTGTAATCTATAAATAATAGTGAATAGTGAAGTGATAACTATGGGGTTCTCATTGTTTTACATGCTATCACAGCTTTATGTAAGATCCACTAACAAATTTTGCTATCCTCTGGTCCTCGGCTACTTGCCGGTGATCCAGAGGGATTCCTTTTATCTTTTCTTTATTTTTTTAATTATGATTTTATTTTTCGCTTCCAATTCATAAACGCTAAACCCTAGCTGTAAAAAAATTTATATATATGTTGAGTTGCCTTCGATCAACTATATTTTTTTCTTCATCATCTATTTGTTTTCATTGTCGAAGATCTTTGTGGTTGACAACAAAAGTTGACCATCAAATTGTCTCTCTCTTCTAAAGGCAAAGCAAGCCATCACTTCAAAAAATCATCACGAAAAGGAGGAATGCCGTAAGCAATAAACAACTATGCCGCCAAATACAATTATGCTTCCGCTTGAACAAACAAAAAAAAGAAGATGAAGAAAAAAGAAACAGCTTTCAACATTCATTCCATTTTGTCTGTCTGCAATGCCGCCATTCAAACTGCGGGAGAGTATTAGATGATTAGATTATGGCCCAAACCCGGTTGTGGGTTTAAGTCCATTAGGTTTAGGGTTAGTTTGCTTATTCTCCAAGATATGTTTAGATGATATCTCATTATGTAATCACACAAAAACAGAATCAATAAAATCTCTATTTGGTGTTTTACAATATCTACTTCAGTTTTGATATTTATAGTTAGGTGTGTGCACGGGGTTTCTGGTCTTACAGTCAGTTGATTTTAACAATAACTACCCGTGCATGTATGGTGTCACACCTCGTCACGGCGGAATCACGAAGTGGGACAACTCAGGTTCCATAACATAAGTTAAAAAGATCATACCAACTATATACATTAAAAAGTAGTACGCATTATAACATGTTTTGAACAATAATCTAAAAGAAACTACATGTTTTAAACAATATTCCCAAGAGATACGCCATAGTTTCGAACTACAAAATATGAAATGCAGCCACGCGTGCTTCTTATTAAATGCCAATCTTATTGACCAAAACCTAAAAAACATGTCAAATTATATTGTCAACTATTGAAATAGTTGGCGAGTTCACATGTTTTCAAGAACCCAAACATTTTAAAGTAGAATGTTATCACGGTAAAAATGATATCAATCCGCTTAGTAAATGAGTAAACAGTTACTTGTAATAAGTAAAACGTTTTAAGAGTATAATTGTATCAGTCATAATGCTACGAGCCTATCCCATACTAGGCTCATAACAAATGAGTTTCAAAGCAAAATGATCTCAATCCGCACAATAGATTAGTAAATAGTTACTTGTAATGAGTAAAACATTTTTCATAGTAAAATGAAATCAATCACACTATTACAAACCTATCCCACACTCATAACAAATAATTTTAAGAGAAACATGATATTGGTCCATCAACGGATAAGTAAATAGTTACTTGCCATGCATAAGGTAGAGTTATATACATATATGTTAATGCAGTTGAGGATACTATCTAAACCTTATGACGAGAAACCCCATAAGCTCCATGTCTAAATAGTGACATGAGTAAAATGACATCAATCCCGATCATGGACTGAATAAGTTAGTAGTAACAATGCACTCACGAATAAGTGAGGGGGGGGGGGGAATCCTAATAGCGTTATTCATAGTTACCAAATCGGCATGAAAATGAGGTAATAGGTAGTGTGAAAGATCTCGGGGCTTGTTGCACGATAAACCTCAAATATTTAACAATAGTATACATAGCAAAATGCATGATCATACAAAAGCAAGATTTATCAAGTTCATAAAACAACACAAAGCAAAAAAAATTATTAGATAGTATCATGCCTTTCCTTCATATATGTAATTGGTAAAAAAAGGTTGTGAAAAGTCACAATCATGCATAATGAAGCACACAAATGATCCACCAAAAGTAACAGGATGTCCAAAACTACTTCTATCTTGTTTGTTGTACAGTTACCACAACAAACCCGAAGTTCGATCGCGGAATGCTAGATCGCAAGTTTGTATCGAGCACAAGTAGCAAACACGAGAGACTACAAAGAACGACAAGAATATGCATACGCTATACCCTCAAACACCCCTTTATTAAAAACCTAATAAAGCTTTCAATTTGTGGAAGAAGAATTAATAACTAGCATCCCCCTCATCTTTATTTATAGAGATGAGGGGGTAGAAAACTTTCCTAAATCGAATAGGAAACTCCTTACCTTGCAAGGCAAGCTAAACAATTCCTAGTTTTAGTCTAATCCTAATCTATATTACATTGTACACTTAAGTCCTTAAAATATGTTAAGTTTGCTCTTAATATTTAACAATTTCCACCTTAGGAGTAACACTTAAACATAACCGATACTCAGCATATTTTCCTTGTGCTGGAACCTCGAACCAAGGACCACCTTGTCGACCAGGCATTGTACTTCAGTAATTTCCCTAGATTTGTTTTCATAGACTCCCTTCATTTTTTTCTTTTCAGCAACATTACCCTCTGCACCCTCTTGGCCAAGTACTCCGATTACCATAATGTTTGCCCCCACCTTTATACTAAGGCGTACCTTTTCCTACTCCTTTACCAAGCAGTCCGTGTTTGTCTTTTCTTCAAGTTGCTTGTCCTCCAATCGTCTTTGAGCCACTGCAACATCATCGTTACTAACCTAAAAAACCTCAGCTTCACGATCCCTTTGAGCTCCCTACAGTTCCACCTCAAACCAAACATGTTTTTCAACTTGTACTTCATGGACTCCTGTTTCAACACCAGGACCAAGTTGTTTGAACCCAACTTGTTTATGACCAAGTTGTTTAAACCCAACTTGTTTAGAACCAAGTTGCTTTAATCCAACTTGTTTTGAATCTCCATGATTTTGTACACCAAAAGTTATCACTTTTTCTTCCAAAGTATGCACACAGTTCTTTTTCCTGATCCCAGTCATCATAACCCAACAACCTTTGATCACCTTGTTTCTACCTATCTGTATCTTCACAGTATATACCCTTTTTTAAGAGTACCGAATGAAATCAAACTTCTTTTTAACCCTGGAACATACCTGACATCTTCCAGTATAGAGCTTGATCCATCATGCAACTGTATCTTCACTTTCCCTGTCCCTTTGATAGTACATGTCCTGTTATCACCTAACTGAACCGAACCACCATCAACAACCTTAAATTCATACAAGAAGTCCATCCTATGTGTCATATGATAAGACCCACCTGAATCCATTACCAATTCAGTCATCTCATCATTCCCGACTACCACCAAGGCTTCTCCAAAGTAGGTGTTACCCTCGTCATCAAAAGAATCAGAATCCTGATCGCGTTTACCTTTCTTAATGAACCCACTTGACTTGTTCATTGGACAGTCTCTCTTCAGATGACCCTCTGAATGACATATGAAGAACTTGAGTTTACTAGTTCCACCCCTTGACTTAAACCGTGAACTTCCACTAGAATGAACTTTACCTAAATGATCTGACCTTCCCCTTACATATAACCCGTCACCAGTTTCTTCCTTTGTGCCTTCAGTTCTTTTCTTCAACTCCCTTAAATTCAGAGTCGCTAGAACATCCTCCATTTTTAAGGATTCCCTCCCATATAACAATGTCTCCACAAAGTTTTTGTAAGACGATGGCAACGACGTAAGTAACATAAGTGCTTGATATTCATCCTCAATCTTGATATCAATATTCGCCAAATCAAGTATCAACTTATTAAACTCATCTATATGATCACCCAGTTTTGTACCTGGACTTATATAGTATGTGTACAGCTTCTTCAGATACAGTCTATTTGCTAAGGACTTAGTTATATACAGACTAGTCAACTTTGTCCAAATTCCTGCAGCAGTTGTTTCCTTGGTAACTTCCTGTAAAACACGGTCTCCCAAGCATAGAATCAAGGTACTGTATGCCTTCTTTATCAAAGCAGTCTTTTCTCCTGCTTCCATGTCCACTGGCAATGTCTCTAATGCAACATCACATCCCTGCTGTACCATTAAAGCACGCATCTTTATTTGCCATAACCCGAAGTCATTCTTCTTATCAAATTTTTTGATGTCAAACCTAGTTATCGAACTATCCATTCTTCTTTTACCTTTCTAAAAACCTTGTTAAGTTTTTTCTTAACCAACTTTACCGACAAGCCTCATAAGCCGTGTACAATATACCCGTTGTTGCTAAAAACCTTTCTTGTAAATCGAATTAATTAGAATAACTCTAAACCCTTGATTCCGAATAAGGAAAACCGATCGCAAATCTTGTAACCGATGTAACCACGACTAAACCAATCGTAAATCTTGAAACTAAGTAACCACGATCTAATAACTTATACCACAAGAAATTACCCGCAACAACGTCAAACCTTCAAATTTTATCGTGGATAACAATCAACGACATTAACTTGAAGTATTAAATTAATACCCAAAAGCTTTGTGTAAGTCAAACAAGTCTACGTCACCTTTATAGTATAGCTACCACATGCGACATATAAGAAAAACAACCTGCTCCACACTTTTTTAGCTTCACGTGGGTATTTAAATAAAATATTCTTGAAATCTTTTTCCTCTTGTTCGATCGACCAATCGCTACAAGAACCGATTCGAAATCGAAAACCAAACCTTGTTACCTTGAACGAACTCGTAACCTCGATCTAGCACTCGATCTTCAAAGACCACGACTAACCAATGGCTCTGATACCACTTGTTGTACAATTACCACAACAAACCTAAAATTTGATCACGGAACGCTAGATCGCGAGTTTGTATTTTGAACAAGTAGCAAACATGAGAGACTACGAAGAACGACAAGAATATGCACACCCTATACCCTCAAACACCCCTTTATAAAAACCTAATAAAGCTTACAATTTGAGGAAGAAGAATGAATAACTAGCATCCCCCTTATCTCTATTTATAGGGATGAGGGGGTAGAAAACTTTCCTAAATCGAATAGGAAACTCCTTACCTTGCAAGGCAAGCTAAACAATTCTTAGTTTTAGTCTAATCCTAATCTATATTACAATGTACATTTAAGTCCTTAAAATATGTTAAGTTTGCTCCTAATATTCAACATTGTTGAAAGCAAAGGCACTAGTAAAAAGTAACCTTTGAACTCAAAAGTCTAAGTGAACTATCCTAGCCATTATTTATTTTTAAATCATTTTATCACTACTAGTCTTTTATAAATAGATAATATCTCAAGTTTAAAATTGGTTATAAAACTCAAGTTTATAAACATCAAAATCAAATAAAATTGAGCAAGGACAATGATTGATTTCTCAAAACTAAACTTTGAAGTTTCTTGTTGTCCAACTTTTGTAGTCATTTTTGGGAGTGACTTTTACATGACTGATTGAACTACTTGGATAAGGATCTTTAAAAAAAGAAAGTTATTTTACTGACTTGTGAAGCTTTTGATATAAAAATCAGAATCTTTGAAAACTGTCTGGAGGTAAAAAAAACTTTATGAAAACCGTCTGGATATAAAAATCAGAATCTTCAAAATGAATTTACAAAACCAACTGTCACAACATGTTTAATTTCTTAAACATATGTCTTTTGAAAACTGTTTGGAGGTAAAAAAAACTTTATATGATACCACCTGGGTTTGAAAGCGAACATATAGATCTAAATTCTAGAAAAAATCACTTAGTTTGGTTACATATTGAGAGGGTTATGTGCAACACCCCCAAAATGGGTAGCAGCGGAATGATGTCAGGGAGTGTTACTTCATAATACAATAGCACAAGATATGAGAGAATGACCTCTAAATGACTCGTTTGAAAAGTAATCTTGTTGATTTTCTTGAAATCTAAATTGTTGTAACATTTGTCCCAAAGTTTGCATTAAAATGAAAGACTTGAAATAGTACAACGAGATTTGATACATTGAATGTATGTAGAAATCCATGAATGTAATCTTATAAAATTTTGACTCCAATGCACATCAGTTACGTCAAGCATCTTATTCACCTGAGAAATACAAGCTTAAAAGTGTCAACATAAAGTTGGTGAGTACCTAGGTTTATGTAAGTATAATTGTTGGACCGCAAGATTTCAAGTGTGCAATAATGTAACACATACAAAATCACAAAATTTAATTACGACTGCACTGAAGCTACGACTTGTGTGTGTGCAAATTAATGCAAATAATTGTACCCGTGTAGATGTCAACCCGTAACATCTAAATCTGACATGGTATACGTCCGTTAGTTCGGTCCACCGAAACTAGTGAGCGCTACTCACTCGAACGGGGATGTCAATCTCAAATAGATCTATTTATAGCATTCGCGCTTACACCAAGTAATTAACAGTTCATGATAGTGGGAATTGTGGGTTATCGCTACTTAGGAAAGCTCGTAATCATTGTAAAAATTGAAAAGTATTATACTTGCGTCCTATTGTAAAACATTGCATGTATCTCACCCGGAGATTTGTAAAATATTGTTAATCAAGTAAAGCGGGGCTATAAACTCACCTCAAGTAATGGAATGGATGTATGAATAAATCAACAATGAATGTCGGTACAAGTAACCGGAATGCAACCTAATTAAATATAGGTCGAATAAGAATAATGTACTTGAAAATAAATACAGCAATGTATTTTATAATGTTAGATCATCACCTAATAGTTTTAGTTTTTTCTTATAAGTTAAAATAATGTTTACATTACGTTCGTCGTTTAATGTCTAAGTATATACACTTGTAAAAATATTCAATTAGTCCGAAAATTAATTATAGTCACTTACGCTCGATCCACTATTTTTATTATTTCTAAAGTGTCAAAATGTATAGTTTAAATAAACTCATAAATACTATATATAAAGTTTTAAAACATGTATTAATATTATATAAATGTTACACTGTTATTTCTTAAGGTTTTATAGTCCAAACGGACCCAAAAACACTCGTAAACACTATATTAAACTCCAATCAGCATCTATGCTTTATAAAAAGTGTGCAAAATTTTTTATATAAAAGTTATCTAGTTTTAAGTAATATTATCTCACTTTTAATACACTTTTAGACTTAGAAACTAGCGACGTTTTGGTAAAACATCATTCCGTGCAACATTTTAGTTTTATACTTAAGCTGGTTCGGACCCAAAAGTCCTTAAAATCACGAAATGAAAACTGATCAGAATGTATATTTTACAAAAGTTGTCATTTTATATATAGTTGCAGGAATCTTCAAAAATTCACATCTTCTTCGTTTTAACTCTGTTTTTCACGTTCTTTATATGCACGGAATCGTGTTAAGACATACTTTCATAAATTTAAGGTTTTACATTCCCTCAAAGTCCGTGTCAAAATAGAAAATACCTAATGTATGTTAGGGTAATCAAAAATCCAACCAAGACACCAGGATAGATGTCCTTCTACTCTAGCATATCCTCCGATTTCACTTACAAAGTTACGGTACCCGGTAACATAGATTGAATCATCTCCCTCTTGGATGAAATGCAACATAATATCTTCCGGATCTATACCATCTAATGTAAAATCCCTCTATTGTTTTCCTTGCAACACAACTATCCCCTCTTGTTTTTTACAACCCCTACTTTGATATGGTTCCTCCTTACGTTTGTCAAGTGGAGGAACCTATTTCCATTAATAGCTTCATCCATAAAAACATCTGAAAGATTCTGCAAAAGAAAGTCATACATTATTCATTTGAATATGTTTCTTAACATTATTGAAATCACTAGATTTTATTACTCATAATCTAAATACCTATGTGTCCAAGAAGGTATCTTCATGTAGCGGGAAAAGAAACTCCAAAACCATGTTTCATAAAAAATAGTTAAACATGTTAAGATAATCCATGGATTTAACACAAAATATGATCAACCAACATTGTAGACAAATAAATTTAGATATGTAACATAACTTAGTAATACACTTAATATAAATTATCAGAATAAGTAAACTCATACCGGCCAAATAACTTAGAAAAGGAACGACTCGAGTTATTGACTGTGTTGTTTAGGGTATTTGGTCATTACACTTAAAGACAAACCATACTAACATGATACAATGATACCAATCATTATACTACCAAATATTGATTATAAACTTATTATACCAGATCTACAACACTGAGTCCCAAAAATCTTAAACCATTATAGACAAAAGAAACCTAACAAAGTAACCGGGCCACACACCAATACCAATAATCACGTAGAAAGTATGAAATACGCTACAAATCAACATTGACCTTGACACGAAAGACATAACCTACCAGGAGCTCAAAACAACCACCTACAGGGTCACACAACTAACTACACACCATTTTAATTTCTTAAACATATGTCCTTTTGAAAACCTGTCTGGAGGTAAAAAAACTTATATATACCACCTGGTTTGAAAGCAGAACATATAATCTAAATTCTAGAAAAAATCACTTAGTTTTGGTTATGTATTGACGAGCTGATATGTGCAACACCCCCCAAAAGGTAGCAGCAAAAAGATGTACCGGGAGTGTTACTTCTTAATACAATAGCACAAGATATGAGAGAATGGCCTCTAAATGACTCGTTTGAAAAGTAACCTCGTTGATTTTCTTGAAATCTAAATTGTTGTAACATTTGTCCCAAAGTTTGCATTAAAATGAAAGACTGGAAATAGTACAACGAGATTTGATAATTTGAATGTATTGTTAGAAAATCATGACAGTAATCTTGTAAAATTTTGACATCCCAATGACATCAGTTACCGTCAAGTCCTCTTATTCACCTTGAGAAATACATTCTAAAAGTGTCACATAAAGAGTGGTGAGATGCCTAGGTTTATGTAAGATAATTGTTGGACCGCAAGATTTCAAGTGATGCAATAATGTAACACAATACAATATCACAAAATTTAATTAACGACTGCACTGAAGCAATGACTTTGTGTGTGTGCAAATTAATGCAAATAATTGTACTCGTGTAGATGTCAACCCGTAACATCTAAATCACCATGGTATACGTCCGTTAGTTAGGTCCGCCGTACTAAGTAAAGCGCAACACACTGAATGGGGGAAGTCAATCCAAATAGATCTATTATAGCATTCGCGCTTACACCAAAGAATTTAACAGTTCCTGAAGTGGATTGTGGTTTTTATTCGCTACTTAGGCAAGTTCGTAATCATTGTAAAAATTGAAAAGTATTGTACTTGCGTACTATTGCAAAACATTGCATGTAACCACTCGGAGATTTGTAAAATAGTTGTTTAATCAAGTACTAAGCGGGGCTATAAAACTCACCTCAAGAATGGGAATGAATTTATGAATCAATCAACAATGAATTTCGGTACAAGTAACCATAATGCAACCTAAATAAATATAGGATCGAATAAGAAATAAGGTACTTAAAAATAAAATACAACAATGTTATTTTATAAAGTTAAGATCACCACCTAATTAGTTTTTACTTTTTTCTTATAAGTTAAAATAACGTTTACATTACGTTTCGTCGTTTAATGTCAAGTATAATACTCTTGTAAAAATATTCATTAGTTCGAAAAATTTAATTATATCAACTTACGCTCGATCCACTATTTTTATTATTTCTAATGTGTCAAAATGTATAGTTTAAATAAACTCATAAATACTATATATAAAGTTTTAAAACGCGTATTGATATTATACAAATGTTACACTGTTATTTCTTAAGGTTTTATAGTCCAAACGGACCCAAAAACGCTCATAAACACTATATTAAACTCCATTCAGCATCTATGCTTTATAAAAAGTGTGCAGGAATTTTATACAAAATTTATCTAGTTTTAAGTAAGATTATCTCACTTTTAATACACTTTTAGACTTAGAAACTCGCTTCATTTAAGTAAAACATCATTCCGTGCAACATTTTAGTTTTATACTTAAGCTGGTTCGGACCCAAAAGTCCTTAAAATCACGAAATGAAAACTGATCAGAATGTATATTTTACAAAAGTTGTCATTTTATATATAGTTGCAGGAATCTTCAAAAATTCACATCTTCTTCGTTTTAACTCTGTTTTTCACGTTCTTTATATGCACGGAATCGTGTTAAGACATACTTTCATAAATTTAAGGTTTTACATTCCCTCAAAGTCCGTGTCAAAACAAAAAATACCTAATGTATAGTTAGGGTAATCAAATCAACCAAGATCTCCTGGATAGACGTCATTCTACTTCTACATATAATCCTCTGATTTCACTTACAAAGTTATGGTAACCTGGTAACATAGATTGAATCATCCCCCTCTGGATGAAATGCAACATAATCTCTTCCTGATCTATACTGTGTATATGCAAAATCCCTTTATATCAGTTTCCTTGCAACACAACTATCCCCTCTTGTTTTTTTTACAACCACTACATTGAAATGGTTCCTCCTTGCGTTTTGTCAAGTGGAGGAACCTAATTTCCATTAATAAGCTTCATCCATCAAAAACATCCTGAAAGATTTTGCAAAAGAAGTATACATTTTTTCATTTTAATATGTTTCTAACAATAATTGAAATCAACTAGATTTTATATCATAATCTAAATACCTGTGTGTCCGAGAAGGTATCTTCATGTAGCGGGAAAAGAAACTCCAAAACCATGTTTCATAAAAAAATAGTTAAACATGTTAAGATAATCCATGGATTTTAACACAAAATATGATCAACCAACATTGTAGACAAATAAATTTAGATATGTAACATAACTTAGTAATATACTAAATATGGAAATACTCATAATATTAAGTAACTCACACCGGCCAAATAACTCAGAAAAGTGAAACGACTCGAGTAAGTGACTGTGTTGTTTAGGGTATTTGGTCATTAAACTTATACATAAACCATACTAACATGATACAACGATACCAATCATGATACTACCAAATAGTGATTCTAAACTTATTATACCAGATCTACAACACCGAGTCCCAAAAATTTTAACCATTTATACGACAAAAAGAAACAAAAGAAGATAACAAAGAAACCTAACAAAGTAACCAGACCACAAACACCATATACTAATAATTACTAGAACATTAATACGCGAACAAATCGACATTGACCTTGACACGAAAGACATAACTACCCAGGAGCTCAAAAACAACACCTACAGGGTCACATAATCCAACCCAGTTGTGACATTGTAAACATTCCAACTCAAATACATTATTACAAAGAATCTAACCTTAACAATAATTGATCAAAACACAGCTATACATAGTATTGTTTATGTATTTTATCTTAAAACCTACTAATAATCAAAAGATATAACAAATACATCTTATGTACCCAAACATTCTAATCTAACAAACTTATAAAATCATAACCTAAACTATACTAATACAATATAAAAATTAGAACTAATAAACACTATTATCATAATTACTAATAAAAACGAAAAATAATACTAAATAAAGTCTACATAATTACAATGAAGAGACTATTTCTTGTGAGACTTTAACAAAAAAAATACTATACAACGGCCTATCATTTGATCACAAACAACCTACCATTTTATATCATTTACAACATAAAAATAAAGTTTCAATCTAACAAATACTATAAAAATAAAGATTCATAACTTAGGGTTTATGCCTATAATGATTTAACAATCAATAACATGATAAACACAAAAAAACTTACACAGTTCTGTTTAGATCTAAATCGATTTTGAATAAGAAACAAATCAAAGATTTTAAGAAAAAAAACATACAAGATATGTAGAACACAAGTTGCGGAGAGATGATTAAGGCCGGCGGTGGTTTTGGTATATCAAGGGTGCATGTCTCGTGTTTCACAATGGGAATGACTACGGAAGAAAAAATATGTGTGTTTTAGTGTATAAAAATTTAGATATTATTTATATGTGATATTAAAATATTCTTTTACACAACTTTGTGTATATTTATTTTGTATACAAGTTTTGTCAAAACAAATTTATTATCACATACAAAGAACCTTATATAAAAGTATTTTGTTTTAGTATAAAAGTTAAGGGTGAGCAGAAAAACCAAAAAAACCTAAACCAAACACAAAAAAAACGAAACCAAAATAACCTACCGAAACTAAAAACGATGGTTCGGTTATTTGTTTTTCAAAAATTGAAAAGTTCGGTTTGGTCACTATTCATACATCTAAAGTAAATTATTTACATAATATCACAAATCGATCTATTATATAAATGTTGTCAACGGTTTCTAAGACCCCGTGAATTAAATGTCATTTTTTATGTTGTTATTAGATTATTTTACTTTTTTTCAACGTGATATATTCTCAGATTTATATTCCATAAAAATTTAAATATCTTTTATAGCATTTTAATAATTTATATGTATCGTAAGTTAGCATTAATATTTTCTATTCACGGGGCTAACATGTATTTTGTTTACATAATACCACAAATAGATCTCTTATAAAAACACTTTCATGATTTCTTAAGGCCCCGTGAATTTCACGGGTCAATAAACTAGTATTATATAAATGTTACAATGTTATTTCTTAAGGTTTTTATAGTCCAAACAGACCCGAAAACACTCGTAAACACAATATTAAATTCCAATAAGCATTTATGCTTTATAAAAAGTGTGCATGAAATTTTATATAAAAGTTATCTAGTTTTAAGGATGATTATCTCACTTTTAATACACTTTTAGACTTAGAAACTTGATTTAAATAGTAAAACATCATTCCGGGCAACATTTTAGTTTATACTTAAGCCGGTTCAGTTCCGAAAACCCTTAAAATCACGAAATGAAAACTAATCAGAATGTATATTTTTATAAAAGCTGTCATTTTATGTATAGTTGCCGGAATCTTCAAAAATTCATATCTTCTTTGTTTTAACTCCGTTTTTCATGTTCTTTATATTTTTAAGATTTTACATTGCCTCGAAGTCCGTGTCAAAACAGAAAATGCCAACTATTCATAAAAGTATATATATATATTTAGTTTATGATTTTTACTACATTTTTAACACTACAAGTCCACTAATTTTACCACTACAACATCCTTTGTATAAATAATATCCACTAAATTTAGTCCATCTATTTCACTTCATTTATATAATTAAAATGCCAAGAACAACAAATAAATTGTAAAACTATATAAACAAGTTTATAAATGATTAAATTAAAAACTAGTTAAATAAATTAACCAATCCTTGTAATATACCATAGTAACTATTTTCTCACATCCTAACGTATTTGTAAATCATTTTCACTATGTGTATGTATTTGCTTATTTATGTATAAATCTGGGTTTTTCTTGTATCTTGATAAAAATGTAAACTAAGTGGTGATTTAACTAGATAATTTAGATGTTTATATGTAAATAAGTAAAATGAAAGTATAAGAAATATGTATGAACCTTGTGTGATGGTGATGATGAAATGAACACAAGACTAATCCTATTTAAACCCCTTTTGTTTGATATTAACCTAAACCCTTAAACACTTGCAAATCCTTGCTTAGAAAATCAAAACTCCAAGTTCTTGATGATGGTGGTTCTTGGC
>BQNB010168582.1:0-13874 GCA_026074375.1 Tanacetum coccineum
GTTGATGATCTCAATGTGCTCAAGAACACATATTCACATACAAGTCAAGCTAATGGAACAAGCTCAAGCCTAAAGTCAATGATCACTACGCCATATTCACAAGAAATGGAAAAGAAAAAGAAGTCTGCGAGCACAAGAACAAAGACCTTCATAGTATGCTAGGTTTAAGTTTTTGTAAAATGGAGTGACCTCCTTTAGGGGGAGATTGTTAGGAACATGAAAGTGTCGGTCACTTCCATAGATATCATTAGATAGCTCGTTTAGTTATTTTTGGAACTTAAGTAGGCTAGTAAGCCCAAGGCTCATGAAAAGCCCATGAAGCCCCAAGCCCACACGTCATAACTTAGGATATATACCCTTTTCATGCTATGAAAAGGGTGTTGATTGTTCATTTTTCACACACTTAATGCATTTTTCTTTCAAGTTTACTTTCTCTCTCTAAAGTGTTCATCCAACCACTTTCTCTCTCTAGAAATACCTCTCTTTTCCTCATCTAGTATGTTATTAGATATTCTTCATTCTTTGCTCTTCTTCTCTTTTGAAAATTAACTTTTGTGGTTAGGGTTTCAGGCACACCCTAAAATTCGTATTTAGGGTTTGTATTTATAGGTTCTGGAAAATCATCGATACGCCGTATTGAATGAACTCAATACAGCGTATTGGGGGTTTCTTGGAGTAGGGACCACGATTATAATATTTCAGAATATTCTTCGCTTGATCTTCAATACGTCGTATAGAATAAGCTGGATACGACGTATAGTGATTCAAATCTTCGTGGTTACTTGTAGATACGCCGTATCTTCCTTGATGGATACGGCGTATACGTTGCCAGAACAGAACTCTTCAGATTTCTTCGTTTAAGCTTCAAAATGCGTGTCTATTAGCAAAACTTTACCAATTACTCCATAATTACTGCATTTAACAAATATAAGCAATTAAGTATCAATTCGTGCAATAATTATATATAATGAGCAATTTACATAGGATAAATGATGCTATAAAATAGACGTTTTTGATGTCATCAAAGTATATTTTATTTATCTTTGTTAAGATAGAACATCGTTACCTAACTATTAATCATGTATGATTTATAATACTAAACGCCGGGTTTTTCTTGTATTTAACAAATCACTTAAAAATGTGCTAAAAAAACAAATCACTTAAAAACAATAATTTAAAAAGCTATGACGCGAAATCTACCGGTTATGGTGATTATGAAAATGGTTGGTTCAAGAAGAAGAATACAAATATTAAAACAACGAAGCCCAATGTGATTTCTTAATGTACGTGATGGACTGAAGGTTTGAATAAATCTCCCTGTCACCTATAATTATTATATATATACTCAAAAGTGGTCTTAAACGACGTCGTTTTTGGCACACTTGTTACAGTGTTGCTACAGTATTTGGCCCAACTTAAAAATTGATATAATGCTTGCTACAGTGTTTGCTACAGTGTTTGACCCAACCCTAAAAAAAATTTTGGCCTAAAATGTAAAAAAAAAAACGAACTGTAACCTCAGCTTTTAACTAAATACGTCTTTTATTCCTAAAACAAAACGATTCCAATATCGCAACGCTATGAACCATACCATCAACATAAGTTAAACATGAGACCCAAAAAATAAATTAGCACGAGAAAAAAAATAAAAAAATAACGCTACAAAGACAAAAAAAATAAACCCGCACAAAAAAAAAATAATGCCCCGCAACAAGACGTGAAAAATTATCGCTCCGCAGCAACGCGCGAGTAATTTTGGTTGTTGATATTATTAGTAGTTTAAGGTGTTAGGAGAATCTCTCTCGTTCGCCCAAATCTTGATATAATCACCACTTTAAAACCTTTTATTAAAATCCTCCAAATTAATGAAAGAGTCTGATTTTATAACATAACTTTTGCATTTTTGATGGAAACCATATTATTTGATCTCTTTTTCACATAAAGAAACGCGATCGTAACAAGTTTTAATGCGTCATCGTGAAGTTGGTAAATAAAAATAGGGTAAAGGCTGTAGAATACCAACGTATTTACTAAAATTTGCTGAAATGAACAACTTATTTTTTATTAACAATACCACCAACTTACATTCAAATTTTGTTTCAACTTGAACAAAACGTTTGTACCGTTAGTTATTATGTAGCAACGTTAGTCCATTTAGCAAACGATCGTTTGAGGAAGTTGCAAAAATCGTCCCTGTGGTTTTCATATATTATTTTTTTTCAAAATTTTTTTCTTTCTAACCATTTTTTTCGAAAAAAAAATTTCGAATTTTTTTATCAAAACTTATTTTTTTCGAAAATTTTTTATGTTTCGAATTTCTTATCGAAAATTTGTACGCACATTTTTTCGAAAATTTTTATAAAAAAAATTCGAAATTTTTTTTATACACATAAAAATTTTTCGAAAATTTTTATAATTTTTTTTTACTGTAAAAAATATTTGTAAAAAAAATTTATAATTTCTTTTATACACATTTTTATAAATAAATTTATAATTTTTTTATACACATTCGAAAAAAAATGTATACACATAAAAAAAATTCAAAAATCTCTAGTTTTTTTATACACATTTTTATAAAAAAATATTTGTAAAAAAAATTTGAAAATTTTTATACACATTCCATACTCAAAAAAAAAATCGTAATTTTTTTATACACATTTTTATAAAAAAAATTTATAATTTTTTCATACACATTCGAAAAAAATTATACACATAAAAAAAATTTGAAAACTTTTATAATTTTTTTTACACATTTTTATAAAAAAAATTTGTAAAAAAAATTTCTAAAATTTTTATACACATTCCATACTCAAAAAATTTTCGAAAAAAAAATGTTCGAATTATATATATATATGAAAATCACAGGGACTAACGATGAAGAACATAAGGACTAACGATGCAAGCGATCGTTAGTTAAATGGACTAACGTTGTCACATAATAACTAACGGTATAAACGTTTTGTTCATGATGAAACAAAATTTGAATGTAAGTTGGTGGTATTGTTAATAAAAAAGTAAGTTGTTCATTTCGGCAAATTTTGGTAAGTACGTTGATATTCTACAGCCTTTACCTATAAAAATATCAACAAAACATAAGCCATAGTTTTACAATTGTTGGTATCAATCTCTAATCCTCTAATTCATCAAATATCATTAAATGATGAAGTTTATCCGTTATTCATCCACTTTAATGTGTTAGCTGTTACTCCGTATATCTTTGTTAAACTAAATAGTGAAATAACTTGTTTTATTTTACGCTCCTCAAGAGTTTAATAAAAGGTTTGAACTGGAGGTAACACTCTCATTTCGGATATCTTTTGGTATCAATCATTGTTCATCACAAAAAATAGCTCTGGTAAGTCTCCGGGCCTAGTGGGGCACAAACTGAAATAGGCAGGAGCCGAGACTCAAACATTAACCTCAAGGACGGAGCTAGTAGGGTGACTAGTGGGTGTTGAGTCACCCCTAATCAACCCACTTCATTCATTAGTTATATAGATTATAAGTTGATTTCCTATAAGTTTTTACCTCCGGCCCCCCATTATTCTATAGGCATGTCTACATAATTAATAAATGAATAACTTAAACAATAAAAGACAACACTGCGGGTTAATTTTTGAAGCGATATTTATCACTATGACGTTTTGCATGAAGCATGCGCCCCCCCTTAAGTAAAATTTCTGGCTCCGCCCCTACTTAACCTTTTAGCCACAAAATCTTTTCAGTAAAACCATGAGTTTTTAGAGGTGTGTAACAACTGAGGTAAAACCCTTTAATTACGCTCCTCAAGAGTTATTTGAAAAAAATGTTACAAAATTATTTGAATCATGTGATTGACAATCGGAACTGAGAAGCAGTAGTTATGGGTGATTTTAATGAAGTACGTAAGTCTAATCAATATCATAACAATTGATGTTGGACCACACCAAGACACTTGGTAAAAATATCAGCAGTTTGCATGTCAATATGCACTTTCACAGTCTTAATAACACTAGCCAACACTTTCTCTCTGACAAAATAAACATCAAGTTTAAAATGTTTAGTTCTTTCATGAAACACATGATTGGCAACAATTTAAATTGTTGAAGAATTATCACAACATAACTTAACTGGATATAAGTTTATTAAACCAAGATTGTGTAACAAGTTTCCTAACCAAACAATTTCACAAGTAGCAGAAGACATACTTCTATATTCAGCTTCAGATGAGATTTTGGATAAAGTAGCTTGTTTTTTCCTTTTCAAAGATATAAGAGACTGGCCTAAGAATACACAAAAACTAGTAACAAATTTTCTAGTTTTAGGATATTTGGCCCAATCTACATCAACATAAGCTTTTAGCTTAAGGTCATATTTTCTATTTAACTATATCCCACACCCATGAGACCCTTTTAAATACCTTGGAACTCTTAGAGCAACTTTGAAATGAGAATGCAAAGGACTAGCATATGTTGACTAAGATAGTGAATAACATAACTAATATTTGGTCTTGTATTGGTTAAATAGATCAATTTCCCCACAAGTCATTGATAACTTGTGAAGTCCAAAAGAAACTTATCTTTTTCATTTTCAACAAACTTAACACTGAATTCTCAAGAAAAGGTACATCAACATGCCTGGCTGCAAGCAACACATATTCATGTAACAACTCAAGACAATACTTTCTTTGAGACATACATAAACCTTCTATTTTCTAATATTTCAATTCCCATAATATACTTTAAAATTCCTAAAATCTTGTATCAAGAACTTAATACTCAAAAACTTTTTGAATTCTTTAATTTCTGTTTCATCATTGCTAGTTATAACAATATCATCAACATATACAAGCAATGAAACAAACACATAACGTTCTGCTTCACATATATTGAGTAATCATACTTACTTTGCTCAAAGCCGTGCTCAGCTAAAGCAGTGGTAAGTTTGGCATTCCACTGCCTTGGGGCTTGCTTTAAACCATACAAAGACTTATTCAACTTACAAACTTTAGTCTTATCAATATTATCATAACCTTGAGGAAAAGTCATATAAACATCTTCAAGTAAATCACCATACTTAATGCATTGTTAACATCTAATTGGTATAAAGGCCAACCATTAACAACACTACTAATAAGACACCTAACAGTTACCATTTTAACCAGAGTTTTGATCATAATCAAGACCTTCTTTTTGATTAAAAAGTCTTTCTTTATATCTCTCAACCTCACCAGAGGCTCTATATTTAATCTTATAAATTTACTTACAACCAGTGGGTTTTCTATCATAAGTTAAATAACAAATAGTCCAAGTGTTATTTCTGTTCAATGCCTCAATTTCATTATTCATGACCTTAATATCATTAAGAGCATCATTATAACAAGTAGGTTCAACAGACTTATTTAAAGTAGTATCAAAACACAAATTAGTCTTATTCAGACTAGCATAACTCACATATTTTTCATTACCATATCTAACATTTGAACCCATCACAAAATGATTAAATTTAGTAGGTAACTTAGTTTGTCTGCTAGATCTTATAACCCTAGGTGTCTACACGTCTTCTTGTTCAAACATATTCACATTTGGAATTGGTCCAAAAATATTTTGAGAATTATTGCCCTCATATGAGCTTTGATTACTAACTTGGGTTGTAGTGTGTTCTTCCTGATACAATGAAGATGTAGTATCTGATGTATCATATCTGGAAGAAGGAACACTACCATCCACAACTGATGTAGCCCTTCCTTCATCATAGGGTCTTTGAGATGCTTGGTTATCAAAGAAATTAAGGTGATCCATTTCACTTGCAAATTCTGCATCTACAGAATTCATTTTAGAAGGGAAAACTCTTTCATAAATTTTTACATCTTTAGAGTAGAAGACATTTCTACTATCCAAACTAAATACTTTATAAGCCTTTTTGACAGTTGAGTAACTAATAAAAACACATTTTTCAGACATAAAAGACAACTTATCATGATTATTAAAATAGTTGAATAGCAAAGACAGTCAAAACATCTCAAGTGGGAAAGACTAGGTTTTTTTTTAAAACCAGCTCATATGGACACTTACCCTTTAACACCAAAGATGGCAGCCTATTTATAAGATAGACAGCAGTCATAATACAATCAGACCAAAACTTTAATGGAGTTCTCCCTGAAACATATAACTCTTTGCTACATTAACCAAGTGTCTATGTTTCCTTTTAGCAGTCCCATTTTGTTGAGGAGTGTGAGCACAAGAGGTCTGATGTATTATATCCAAATCTGAAAACATCTTACTCATTATACTATTGACAAACTCAATCCCATTATCAGACCTTACAATTTTAAGTTTAACTTCAAAATTATTATGTATTAAGTTTATAAAGGTCACAAACACATGAAAGACCTCATTCTTTGTTTTTACCAAGTATACCCAAACATCTCTAGAATATTCATCAACTACATTGAGAAAATACTTAAATCCTTCTCTCCTAGAAACTCTGTAAGGGCCCCACAAATCCAAATATAAATTTTCACCTAATGCCTTGGATTTGTTACTCGACAAGGGAAAATGATCCCTTGTCTATTTAGCCCTATGATAGACTTCACAAATATGCACAAAATAAAAGTTTGAAAATTTTAAGCCATTATGTAAAACAGACAAAACTTGGTCAGCAGGATAACCAAGTTTATTATGCCATAACAATTTAGACACATTAAAGCACATAACCATATTACACTTACCAAAAAAACAATCATTAATTATATCAAACAAATAAAGTCCACCAGATTCACTACCAGTCTCTAAGGTTTTCTCCTTTTTTAAGTCCTGAATGTAACATTTATCCTCATCAAAACCAACATACATTTAACTATTCCTTATCAACATACAATAAACACAAACATTATCCAGGAACAACAAGTACATGATAAAGAATGACATTATTAGTTAACTTTAGATTTCCTACATGTTTTATAGTAGCAAGAGTACCATTAGGGTGACTAACAGTCATATTAAGACATGTAATATCAACAACATTAAATATCCCAACAGTAGACACAGTCATGTACTGATTAGCACCTAAATTAATAACCCAACCTATAGTTATAGTTTTAACATACAAGTTTGAGTTAGCACAAAAGAATCTAGAAAGTTAACATATAACTAGACATTATCAACAAAGAAAGGAGCCCTACATGCCATATTGTCATGTATGCTACTAGAAGAATTATCATTGATCAAACTTAACAGCTTGTGGAAACCGTAAAGGGGGGTGAATACATTTCCCTTTAAAAACTTAAAATGTTTTGTATCAAATTGTCGATCAAGTGTGACACAATATAAAGAGTGTTTATATTAGTTATACACTAACTATACAAATAGTATCAAAGCGTATCACAACGATACAAACCTTAGCACAGTATTCACATCTATTCATGACACAAACTTAATCAAAACTATATAAGAAACACAACACGCAATTATCTATATAATCCAAGTATAAATATAAAGCGATAAATGAGAAGTGTAAATAATACATTTATATCCACTAGAACATGTAATATAAACACAATCACAATATTAACTTATATCCATGACACAATCATCATCCAAACATTATAAGCAACAATCCAACAACATATAGATATAATGCAAATATAAATGTAAGGCGATAAGGTAAATAAAGATGTAAATCGAAAGGTAAAAGAAAGTGCAAACCGGACACGATGATTATAGTGGTTCCGACACTAAGCCAAATGTCGACTTCTAATCTTAGCTAGAACCAATCTACCACTTACACTTGTATTTTGAGGCCTAAAATACTAACCGCTCTCACAAGTATTTACTCACCTAAATACATACACGATCTACTCGATCCAACTAACAAATAAATTTGGAAGACATTAACTCAATCTATACATCGTGAATGTAACACATGTTACGAATGCACTAACTAAACTACATAACTTCGTATCTTGATGATAACGAGAGTTCTTCTCTTGCACTTAAGGAAAGAAAGATTGGATCGCATTTAAACAAGATAAACAAGTTAAATGATCAAAGAAAAAAGTTCAGAAAAAGGTTTTGGATCTGAGAAAAATCTGTGCAAAGAGGTTGAAAACAATGTGAGAACAGTCCACTATTTATAGGGAAAGTCTCGGACAAAAATACATGGTCGGTCCTCTTATCTCTTTTGCCGGCCCCCTTATCAATCAAAGGGCAGCCCATATAAATCAGGGGGTCGCCCACTTTATAGACGCTCCAGATTTTGTCCTTTTGTGAGGAAACGTTTTTAGGGTAGGTTTTTCTATTTTTAGGGGGGGAAACCTGATTTCAAATATATATATTTGAATTAAAACAATTCTTATAATTACAAAAATATTTTGTCTAATAATTATTGTAAAAAGGTTTTGTTACATTTATAAACATGTAAAGTTTAGGACAAAAATTATTTCTTTGATCATCTAACAAATTTAAAGTTTGTTTATTCATACCTTTAGTGATTTACGTCGGGTGCAAACTTATATTTGTTGTTGCAGTAGACTTAAGACATTGAGAGATGTTGACGTATGAATGCATTGATTATTTGTGATTACGAGTAACTTGAGCACTTTACGTTATGTTTTATAAGTTACATGTTTGTCATCACCAAAACATAAAGAGAATGTATAGATTAAATATCGTAATATTTGCACTAAAACAGCTTTTGATTCTATTCAGAAGTAAAACCAGAAGAAATACTAGCAGATGGTTTTTTCATTAGTTTTAACATCAACATTAGCATTAAAACCTTGTTTTCCAGTATTAGAAGTCCTTTTAAAACCATATGGAAAACCAACAATTTCATATCACCTTTCAATAGTATGACCAATCTCACCATAATTTTTACAGATTAAATTAGGATTAGGTCCTCTGTTGACATTACTAGAATTAGATCATTTATGTTGTTATTATTATTACAAGTTCTCATATTGTTGTTAAAAGATTTAGCATCAAAGGTAGTAGCATTTAGCTTAGACTCAGAAACACCAGGGGACTCAGGAACACCCTATGGGATTCCTCTCTCAAACCAGTAGTATATGCATCTTTTACCTTGGGGAGAGGATCCATGATTAAAAGAGCACTAATGCAGGCTGATAACAGTCATCAAGGCCCATCAGAAATTGCATTAGCTTCATAAGCTACTGATGCAAAACCAACTCCTTACTAGCATCACAAGAACACTTAGCTTCACAAACACATTTTGGAAATTTAGTCAAGGTATCAAATTCTCTCCAAATAGAGTTAAGCCTATGATAACAATAAGCCACAAAGCTACCACTTTATTTCTGTTGGAATATGAACAAATATAAATTATATATGTCCGGGAATTATTCGAGCCTAAGGGGACGCACACGTTAATATGTAGAACAATGTATTTAATATATTAATGTAGTATATTAATTAGTGTTTAAACAAATGATCGTTAAAAGTTTAACGAGAAATAAATATTAGTCGTTAAAAGGTTTAAGGGACTAATAAGTAAAAACCGAATAAAGGAAGGGTGCGGTTTGCCCCTCTCCTTCTCCTAGTCGGTCGAACCTTATCAATGAGGAGGTGGGAGAGCTTGCTTGCTCACCAAGCTACAAGGGCTATAAATATGGGTCTAAGGCTTTGATTAGCTCATAACTTGAAACCTAAAAACCCTAAACCATCTCTTTTGTTTCTCCTCTTATTCGACCTAGTCTCAAAACCCTTTAAGGGTTTCGGTTTTTGTTCTTGGTATCGACCGAACCAAAAAAACCCATAAAGGGTTTCGGTTTTGCTTCGAGTGGCGTGCGACCGAACCGAACAACCCTTTAGGGTTTCGGTTTTGTGGTTTATACCACATCAAGAAGGTTTTGTTCTTGTGGCGATTGAATCAAAGATGAAGGGATCGTTTGGTTTAAACACTACTAGTACTAGCATACACATTGTTTGCTAAGAACGTATTGTGTGTGAATACTTAGAGGGATTATACTTTTGATCCTTAGTGGTTTAGCGTGGTATTATACACACGCGTATATTAAAGATGGTGGTTTTCGTTAATTGCTAAAAAGTACACATCTTCAATCCCTTGTTAATTATAAAGTTTTATACGTGTTTGATCTTTCCGCTGCGTACTCGTGATATGTTTAATTGTTAATTAGATCTAAAATCCCAACAGTGGCATCACGAGCCAACGTGTAGAATTTGTAATTACAAGTAAATAAAATTAGACAAATTAGGGTTCTTAATTAATTTTTTAAGCCCTTTGGGCGTTTTGTGCATCAAGATTCGATCTTTGGGCATCAAGATTCAATCTTTATTGGCTATAAAATTAATTAGACGAATTCTAAGTTGTATGCAATTTTATAAATAAAACTTGATGTGTTTAATTGTAAATTGATTGGTTTTATGTTTAAATTAATAGTTAATATGGCCTCCATGATAAATACATGTAATTTATCATGGAGTGATATGTGATATTAATCTTGTTAATTGTTAAAGAATTTTTATGCAAATATGATGATCAAGAATTAAAACATAGACATTAAATTTATGTGGTTTCGATCCACGACTTTAAAAGCTAGGGAAGACCTTGGCAATGTCTTAATAGGGCCTAAAAGTTGTTTAAAATTTTATGTGCTATGTGGTGTATATTTGTATAAGGCTTACGCAATCGATTATGTCGATGGATGTGGCCGAAGTTTATAAGACGAAGGATCCTTATATGAATATATGCATGTTTTAATTATTAGATAATTAAGATCATATATTGATATTTGCATGACTTAATTGTTAAGTGTTGTTATTTGAATAATTGTTATGTGAATTAATTTATGTTTATATTATTTTTATTTTAAGTATTAGACTTGTGAGAAAATAAAAGGGTTTTTTGAAAATAAATATAAACATGACTAATTGTTATGAAATCAGATTTATTATGGACTATTTATAGTTCATAGTGTGTTTTCCAAATTAAAGTTTTATTTTGAATGGTTAAAACTAGACGCTATGGACTCATGGGAAGTACGGCTCATCCACTAGAACAAACTATAAGAGAAGTTTAAGGAGGAATTTCCTAAAGATTTCAGGTTTTTAATACGCTTCGCGCTGACCTGATTCTCCGATTCTTTGTGCGTTCGATTGAAGTTACCGTGAACCATGGCATGTCACTACAGTGTCATTACACGTTTTTAACCATTCTTTAATCTTTATATTTGGAAACACGTTGAATCGTCAATTTTAAAAGATAACGCTATTTATACATTAGATGTATAAAAAATATGTGATATCGTAATAAATAACTCAATTGAGTAAAGTTTGTATTAAAATCTATGATACGAAGATGTATGCATGCTTCTTCGTACATATTTGTCACGACAAATAAAATACCCTTTTTTAAATAAGTTATTGCCATCCAATTTGTAAAAACACTTGTAGATGCTTTTTACTATGTGTGAGACATATGTAGATCGTAATCCCAAGGTGATTATACACTTTTCCGTGAGACGTTATCACAGTTTTTGATTGGACGACTTAATTGGTTTATTGGTGAGACCTTAAATCGAGGCATAGATGGGATAAAACATATTGTAATAAAGTAAGTCCCATATGGTTCTAGGAATTGCACCGATGGCAATTATTGATCGTCAATTACCTTTTGAGTACACCATCATTAGCAGATCAACTGATGTGGTGGTGGTACGTCAAGTAGGATCCTAGTCTTTGGAAAATTAATTGTTTATTTAATTAAACATGGGTAGTTAATTTTCTTCAAGAAGTTTTATCAAAAATACTAATTCTTGAACTTTAACTATGTTTTGTAGATGGCACAACCTGTTCAAAACATAAACCATTCGGCTTTCAAGTCGATGTTTGAAAGAGAAAAACTTTTTGGAAATAAGTTTAATGACTGGTTTCTTCAACTTAAGTTAGTCTTAAGAGTTGAAAAGAAAATGTATGTCATTGAACAGCCATTACCCGCGGCTCCTGCTGCAGATTCCGAGGCACAAGTGTTGTCACAATGGAATGAAGTTTAAGATGCATATAATGAGGTTGCTTGTCTAATACTCGGTAGTATGACTCCTGAGCTTCATAGACTGTTTGAAAACTCCTCACCATATGACATGATAAAAGAGCTCAAATCTATGTTTGAAAAACAAGCTGGAGTGGAGAGGTTTGACCTAATCCAAACATTCCATGCTTGCAAACAAGATGAGGGTAAACCAGTTGTTGCATATGTCATGCAGATGAAAGGATATGTAGATCAACTGGAACGTCTTGGCTATATGCTACCACAAGATCTTATAGTAGGTCTAATCTTAAATGGCCTCACTAAAGATTTTGCAAGATCTGTAAGAAATTACAATATGCATAACATGGGGAAGACGATTGGTGGAACTACATGCTACGATCATTGAGTATGAAGGTTTACCTAAAAGGCTGAAAAACACAAGTAATAGATAATAAAGTGGTTAAAATTCAAGGAAGGCCAAGAAAGAAATCGGTTAAAGCTAAGGGCAAGGGTAAGATAATGGCAAGGGAAATGATAAACAAGTTTATATCCCTAAGCCTAAAAACCCTAAACCTTCTGCTAAAGAGCACCCAACTAAGGATGACACCTGCCACCACTACAAGGAGGTGGGTCTTTGGAAGAGGAACTGTCCTGTTTATCTTGCTGAGTTGTTGAATAAAAAGAAGCAAGTTGGCTTTGCCAGTTCTTCAAGTATCTTCACAATAGAATTATTTGCTTTCCCTAATAAATCCTGGGTGTATGACACTGGTTATGGTACTTACATTTGTATTACAAAACATGGGTTTAGAGAAGCAAGGAAACTGAAACAAGGAGGACTCTATTTGTACGTGGGCAATGGTGTTCGTGTACAAGTAGAAGCTATTGGAAGTTATGACTTAATTTTGCCTAATGGCCTTGTGATTTGTTTAGACAGTTGTCATTATGCACATTCTATAACTAGAGGTGTTGTTTCAGATCACTGTTTGGTAGAAAATGGATTTGTCCAGTGTTTTACGGATTTTGGAATTTCAGTTTCTAAGAACAATGTGTTTTATTTTAATGCTATTCTCAGTAATGGTATTTATTAAATTGATATGCATGATATTGTACCAAATGTTAATTCTATTTATAATGTTAGCACTAAAAGAGCCAAACATAATTTGGACTCTACTTATCTATAGCACTGCCGTTTTGCTCATATAAGTAAGAAACGTATTGAAAAGCTGCAACAAGAAGGGATTTTAAAATCAACAGATGATGAGTCATTTGATCAATGTGTATTTTGTTTATCGGGCAAGATGACTAGGAAATTGTTTCCACATCGACCCGAAAGGGCGACTGATCTTCTTGGAATAATACATACTGATGTGTATGGTCCACTTAGACATGTGTCAAGACAAGGTGCTAGCTACTTCATTACATTCACGGATGATTATAGTCATTATGGTTATGTTTATCTTCTTAAACATAAATATGGGGTATTTGAAACATTCAAAGTGTTTAAAAATGAAGTGGAAAATTAACTCGGGAAAACAATTAAGGTTCTTCGATCAGATCAGGTGGCGAATATATAAACCAAGAGTTTAAAGATTATCTTAACGCTTGTGGAATTGTCCAACAGCTTACTCCTCCATACACACCACAACACAATGGCGTGTCTGAAAGGAGAAATTGTACTTTGTTAGACATGGTTCGATCAATAATGAATCTTACAACTCCACCGTTATCCTTTTGGGATTATGCTCTAGAGTCTGCAACACGCATTGTCAATATGGTTCCAACCAAGAAGGTTGATAAGACTCCATGTGAATTATAGTATGGAAAAGTTCCTAATTTGTCTTACTTAAAGGTCTGGGGTTGTAAGGCGCTTGTGAAGCGGGATACGCCTG
>BQNB010168583.1:0-13874 GCA_026074375.1 Tanacetum coccineum
TGATTTACTTGAAGCCTAAGAAAGAATTTCATTTCTCCCATCATACTCATTTCTAAACGTTTTACCATTAATTCTGAAAATTTCGTGCAATATTTTAGATTCGGAGCCAAATATAATGTCATCAACGTATATTTGAATTAGCATTATATGTTTTCCCTTCTTTTTAATGAAAAGAGTAGTATCGATTGAACCTTTTTGGAAACCACTATCGATCAAGAACTTCAAAAGAACGTCGTACCATGCCAGAGGTGCTTGTTTCAAACCATACAGAGCTTTGTCAAGAGCATACACATGATCTGGATATTGTTTGCTGACAAAACCTGGAGGTTGACCAACATACACTTCCTCTTTAAGAATTCCATTGAGAAACGTCGTCTTTACATCCATTTGAAAGATCGTGAAATCCTTATGAGCAACATATGCAAGAAATAAGCGGATAGCCTCTATTCGAGCAACTGGAGCAAACGTCTCATCATAATCAATGCCTTCTTGTTGATAGTATCCTACAGCTACAAGCCTTGCTTTGTTTTGAATAACCAAACTGCTCTTATCTTTCTTATTCTTGAAGATCCATTTGGTTTTGATGATAGTCTTGCTTTCGGGTCAATGAACTAATCTTCATACTTTCAATCTTGCAAATTGATCAAGCTCATCTTGCATTGCACTGACCCAATCAATATCTTTCAAAGCTTCAGCCACGTTAGGAGGCTCAATACTACTTAGCAAACATGCAAACAAACATGAATTTTCTGGTTGTCCTCTTATACGAACACTCAACTTTGGATCACCAATTATTTTATGAAGTGGATGATCTTTAGTCCATTTTTTCTTATGTGGGTAAGGTTGATAGAATATAGGAACATTGGAAGGATCATGGAACGTTGTACTTGCATCAAAGTAAGCATCTTCCAACCGTTCATTAAACACATTGTGTGACGAACTTGCCTCATGCACATTAGGAACCATGTTATTTGAAATCGATTGAGTATTTGTTGGAGGAACCATTACTTCTTCTGAACGTTGTTGAACGTCATCATTCAATGAGGATGAAGAAGATTCCTCTTGAAATGATTCAAAAACCTCATGAAAAACTTCTCCTTCATGTGAAGAAATTTCGTTGTTGGAAGTTTCAACATTCGTTGTCGGAGATTTTGTTATCTTTGAAGAATCAAAATACTCATCGTAAAAATTATGAAATAAATCTTCCAAATCTTTCTTTGAAATTTCTAAAACTTATGAAACCGTTAGATTTGAAGATTTTCTTGTTTCGTTTAAATTAGATAAACCGAGTTCTAAACTGAATTGTTTAGAAGCCATTTCTAAAATCTCATCAAAATTCACATTCACGCTCTCGTGTATCTTTCGAGTACGTTTATTGTAAACTCTGTATGCAGCAGATTCTTTTGAATATCCAACAAACACTTCAATATCCCCTTTTGACTTGAACTTTCCAACATCGTCATAATCATTGAGAAGATAACATCTGCAGCCGAACACATAAAAGAACTTGATGGTTGTTTTTCTCTTGTTAATGAGCTTATAAGGAGTTTTATCAAAACATTTTTGAATAAGCGAACGATTCTGTGTAAAGCAAGCTTTTGTGATGGCTTCAGCCCAAAGAAACAATAGTAAGTTTGCAAATGTAAGCATAGTTCTTGCAGCTTCGACTAAGGTTCGATTCCTCCTTTCCACGACACTATTTTGTTGTGGCGTTCTTGCAGCAAAAAGATGTTAAGTAATTCCGACCTCGTCAAATAATTTAGCAAGAGTTTTGTTCTTAAATTCAGTACCATTATCATTTCGAATACGTTGAACTTGAAGTTGAAGATTCACTTGGGTTTTCTTGATAAATGAAATGATCACTTCAGAAGCTTCATCTTTTGAATGAAGAAAGAATACCCATGTGTATCGTGAAAAATCATCGACAACAACTAACACATATCGCTTTTCGTTAATACTTTTGACGCGCATCGGACCACACAAATCCATATGAAGAAGATAAAGTAGATTATTTGAAGCAAAAGCTATTTTGGACTTGTGATATTTCCGATGAATCTTCCCTTGTTCACAAGCGGAACACAAATGATCTTTCTCGAATTTCATCTTAGGAAGACCTCGAACAAGATGCTAATAAATGAAATTTAAAATCTAAAAATAATGAAAATGTTTTTAAACTTTGTAAACCTCAAAATATTATTTCTAAAACTAAAAACTATTTTTTTGTATTTTTCTGAATTAATTTACTAATTTTAAATGACTTTTTAAAAATTTCGAAAAAGAAAATTAATTAAAATTATTAAACAACTAAGGAAAAATCTGAAAAATTGAATAAAAGTCCTAAATGCTATGAAGAGCCTAGGAAAAATAAGCTGGATAAGCCAGCTTATTAAATAAGCTACGAAAAGCCCTAAATAAGCTACAGCTTATTAATAGGAAAAAGGACTAGAAATGGGTTTAAATATTAAACCATGCACTAGTAGAACAGATAGCCCTACTGGTGCTGATGGTTTAGAGAGTGTGTGTTAAATATGTTGCTATGCTAAAAGGAGGTCACAGGTTCGAAACTTGTGGCCTCTCTTTTTTTTAAAATATTTTTTTGTTTTTCTTTTTCAAAACTTATAAAATAAGCAAAAAACAACAAAGTTTAAAAAAGAAACTTTTTACAAGACTAAAAAATAAGCTAGAATTAAGCAAAGAAAAAGTTAATAGTTTACTTTTTTAACTCTAAATGAAAAAGGGCTAACTATGGCTTATTTTTTACTAATAAGCACAATGCACAGGAAAATAAGCAAATATAGTAAACTAGCCAGACCTAATAAGCACATATGAACAGAAGTTAAGCAATCAAATAAGCTGAAAAGGTCTTAAAAGGCAGATAAGATAGATGGCACCAAAAACAGTTTACAAAGGGCCAATAAGCAATTTTTAAACCAATTTTTAAAGGGCTTAAGGAATAAGACAAGGTCTGAAAATGCAAACTCAATAAGCTAGAACTACAATAAGCACATAGAAGCAAAAATCAGGCATTTTGAACAACAAATAAGCCAAGAAAAGGCATTAAAAAGAAACTGATTTGCACAGACACACAAGACTTAGAAATTTTTCAAACTTCTTAAAACCCTACTTTTAAGATTAAAAATAAGCTAACAAACAGATCCTTATGACTATAAGACCACCAAACAGATCAAGATTGGACCTCAAAGAACACTATACAAAACTCAAAAAGCATTTGAAATTTCTAGGATAAGCCTCAATAGCTATGATAAAAGCTGTTTTGACTGAAAAGACTTAAGAAATTTTGACAGATTTTTGCAAAACACAATCAATACTTGCAGAATTGAAGAGACTTGGTTCTAACTTGTTTTAACACTTCAATGAACACAAAAACACCATAAAAACTCAACAAGCAAAGATCTACACCTATGAACTAATTGAAATACCAAAAACACCACAGATTCACTCTTTAAGTTCTAAAAACTTTGATTTTAAGTTTTAACTCTTAACAACTTTTGAAAACTGATTTTTAGGACTAGTATAAGCTAAGCTAAAATGATTCAAGTGTCAAAACTCATTTTGACCCATTTTCACCCATGAAACTGACTAAACCAAACACCCCTTTAAAATTTGATTTTAACATTTAAACTTGATTAAGACTGATTTAAGCTATAACTTGTAAAGACCATATGCTCAATAAGCGATTCTATCAATATTAAGTAGATTTCAACTACAAATAAGCACTAGAATAAGCAAGAACAGATTATGCTACTTTTTAAGCTAAAATGACAGATATTTATAAAAACTTGCACTATTGATTTTTAAACTATAACCTAATTATTTTAAGCACTAAACATCTATAATAAGCTAATATAAGCAGATACAAACAAGCAATAAGCTATAATAATCAAATAAGGAGTTTACACTAAAAATGAGAATTATGATTCTTACAATGGTCCTTAGCTTTTGAAAGAGAATTAGCACCAAATTCAGCTTATAACCAACCTATAGCTCTCCACATGAGCACTTTAAGCCATTGGTCCATCCAAGACTTTACACATGCTCAAGTGTTATTTGACCAATTTGAATGATGTTAAGTTAAAAAGAGCTTAAAAATTTTACAAACTATGAAAAAGCTTGTTAAGCTTAAGTAACAAATCTTTTATTTTGATATCAATATGCTTATGAGAACTTATCAAACACTTTTAAAACACAAAACAAATAAAAACTTGAAACCAGAAATTTGAGACTTAAAAACTTAGATTTTCATTAATTTAAAAAAACATTACAAGATTTGAAAGACATAAGCTAAACTACTTTAAGCTGAAAAGACTAAGCTAGATGCCTCATATGGGCTTACAAGGACCCTATTTATACTAAAATACTCCTAAGTCTTACCCTTTGAAGTGTGTTTTCTGCGTGAGGAGAAACAAGAGTGTGTTTCTTATGTAAGGGGAAGTCCAAAATCATCTCAGCCTTTAATTTGAGTAGTTCAACAAGCAAATGATATTCAAACCCTTTATTTGTTCTTCAAAATCTTGACGAATGGGAGTAGAGGGGATTGCCAACATGGCATTAAGCCCATGTGAGGTGGGGTTAGATTGGGATGGTGATGGTTTTGTCTTGTGTTGCAGGGGGTGCAGGGAGGAAGAGGTTGAAGACCCTGTTATGGCAATTTGGCGCCAAAACAGGTCGTTTGTTTGAATTACTGTTTTGGTGAATTTCAGGGTTATTAGTTTTGGGGAAGTGGCAAACTTTGGTCTATACTTAGTGTGATAGGTGTGTTTGCACCGTTAGCCCTTTTGGTGTAGATGTTTGGGGATTTAACAACTTCAGTCCCTGAAGTTATATTGTTGTGTTACAACCATAGTCCTTATGGTGAAATAGGTTTGTGGGTTGGCAGAAATGGCCCCTCAGGTTAATTAAGGTTATAAGGTTTGGGATTTTTGCTTTGTATAAATAGCTTAATGGGTTGACCCGACCCATTAGATGGGTGCGGGTGGGCCCATTAAGTATTTCTTCGGTATCGGCTTCGTCTTTGACTTTTGACTTTGTCAGGGTTGACTTTTTGGCTGACTTTGACTTTGACTTTGACTTTTAAATGCTTTTCCATTCCGTGCTCGGGTTTGTCATTTTGGCTTTATTTTTTTGTTCTTTTCTTAAATATCCGTTTCCTGCACAATACAAATACGAAACACACAAATAAAATGTGTTTTTGGTCTTTTAATCACGTTTTCCTAGGTAAATGGTATGTGTAATTAAACACATACCACTTTCTAACATCATCATAATCATTGAGAAGATAACATATGTAACCAAACGCATGAAAGAACTTGATGTTTGGTTTTCTCTTGTTAATGAGCTTATAAGGAGTTTTATCGAAACGTTTGTGAGTAATCGAACGATTTTGTGAAAAGCAAGCTGCTGCGATGGCTTCAGCCTAAAGAAACAATGGTAAGTTTGCAAATGTATGCATTTTTTTAAATGTGTTTACTTGCAGCTCGAACTAAGTTTCGAATTCCTCCTTTCACACGACATCATTTTGCTGTGGAGTTCTTGCAGCAGAAAATTGTTGAGAAATTCCGACCTCATCAAAGAACTTAGCAAGAGTTTTGTTCTTAAACTCAGTACCATTATCAGTTCGAACACGCTGAAGTTGAAGTTGAAGATTCACTTGGGTTTGCTTGATGAATGAAATGATCACTTCAGAAGCTTCATCTTTTGAATGAAGAAAGAATACCCATGTATACCGTGAATAATCATCGACAACAACTAACACATACCGCTTTTCGTTAATACTTTTGACGCGCATCAGACCACACAAATCCATATGAAGAAGATAAAGTGGCTTATTCAAAGCAAAATCTGTTTTGGACTTGTGATGTTTCCGATGAATCTTCCCTTGTTCATAAGCGGAACACAAATGATCTTTTTTGAATTTCATTTTAGGAAGACCTCGAACAAGATTGTTTTTCACAAGGTTATTGATTTTGGCGAAATTCAAATGAGAAAGACGTTGATGCCACAACCAAGATTGCAAAGAAGAAGCCTTTGCTAGGAGACAAGCCGGAGAATTTGATGCGATTTCGTTAAGAGCAATAGTATACAAATTCGACGAACGATCACCGGTAAGCAAATCTACACCATCTTCGTTTCGAACAAAACATGTAGACTTTCGAAAGGCGACTTCAAGGCCCTTGACATAAAATTGTCCAACGCTAAATAAGTTATGTCCTAAACCTTTGACATAGTAAACTTTCTTGATCGTCATTGATCCAATAACAACATCTCCATAGCCAGCAATCACCGCAAAATCATTATTGCCAAAGCGAACCGTTCCAAGAAACTTTTCCACAAAGTTTGTCAAAAGAGCACGATTACCCATCATATGCTTTGAACATCCCGAATCGATGATCAAAAGACAAATCTGGACAATCTGGCATTAATAAACACCAAAGACATTCAACAAACTTTGGGTACCCATTTGAAAATGGGTCTCGATAAGTTAGGTGTCTTAGAAATTTTATCTATTTGACGCTTGACTTTGGGAATCCATTTAGCTACGGGTTCAGCTAACGGTTTCATTTTAGGAAACCACCTAACCAACATTCTAGGAAAAAAGCTATTCAAATTATTCTTAGAATGCATATTCAAAGAAGCACGAGGCTTTTTCCTAAACGGCATCTTGCTAACTTGAGATTTTCTAATACTTACATCATCAAAAACAAACAAATCATTCACATCATAAGAAGCATACAATCTAGTATTACAAGAAACATTCATAGCATCATTACAAGCATAAGCACTTCTAGTGTCTACATGATGAGAGTTATTACATGACAACAAGTCATTGCAAGAATATCACTTAACATCTTTGTTCAAATTTGATTTACTAACAGAAGACAAATCAACACTAGAAATATTAGACGACCCTTTCTTCTTCTAAATAACACTGCTATGGTTAGGTATTCTAATACTACTTGAAAAGTCTAAATCTGATAAATGAACAAAATCTCTATTAGCACGCAATACATCATTATTCACTTGTTTGCCATTTTGTTTTGATGATGTTCTCTTACGTCTTTTTCTTTTTGTTTTATTTTCAACATTATTTGAAGCACAAGACGTCTTTGATACTAAAATTGGTGAAACACTTTGTGACACATTTATTTTAAACATTCCTAGAGCAATCACTTTTGAATTCTCCAAATTGTCACAACCTTTTTCAACCTCTTGACAATCATTTTCACTTTAATTTTCCAATTCAGAAATTGCATTTTCACTCGACTCAAAACCTTTTGATTTCAAAGACTCAATGATTTCCAAATTTTCTTTTTCTTTTTCCAAAAGACTCACCACTTCATCTTCCAAATCACTTATGATCTTTTTCAAAATCATAGCCGGAACATACGGTTTGAGTGAACTTGTTTGCTGAAACGGAGAATCGATCTTTTCAAAATCTGGATTTATCATCTCTTGAAAATAATCATCCGAAAAATTTATCTTTTCATTCAGATAACTCGCATTTAGATTTCCATTATCGTATACAAACTCAATCTTATTCTCTCTTGCTCTTTTATATTTCTCAATTTCCAAAGCTTCATTCGAATGTGTGAGAAACATTGGAGTATACCCTAGACCAATAACCCTCTCATCGTAAAGACTAGGTCTCAATTCTTTTGCTTTACAAAAAAACTTGGATTTTTAAAACCTATTCCTTTTCGGCCATTATACATTTTATCCTTAGAAGGCATGATCATATGTATTGTCTGACGTGTTTGTTCGATTTTATGAATGTCACACCCCACCAAGGCGGAAACGCGAGGCGTGACATATTAATAAACATCACACAAGATGATAGATAAAACACCATACATGATTAAGATAAAAGAAAGTTATCCGAATTACAACAATACCAAATACAAGTTTAAAGAGTACAAAAGTCAACATAAGTTATCTTTCTTCCTAACATGGATATCCAAAAAGACAGTAACTTGGAAGAAAGTAGACATCTTGAACAAGTCCAAGTGCAAGTACACTAAATTTCCACTTTAGGAATGTCACCTAAAAAGCATGATAAAAACGGTCAACTATCGAAATAGTTGATGAGCTCACAAGATTATGTACACAAAATATAGTTTTAGAAAAGAGTAGATATCCGATAATAGTTTGCCAACTCAATGGCAAGTTATCAAAAGCTGTTGTCCAAACCAAAATCAATTTCCTAACAAGTTGAGAGTCTAAAACAAATCAAGTTTTCAAAACAGTTCCCGTTACATAAAGTAACGTAATGCAAAATCAATTCTACATATATGTATGCTATAGTGTTTATGCGAGGAACTACTTAAACGTATTCAGCCTAACTGTTCCAAACACCCAATAAAGTTCCAGTTGTATAGTGTGGCACAAACACTTAGTACTATGCACCCTTGTGCGGGGAGTGAGGAGGGGATAGTCTCCTAATAGCGCTATCCATAAGTACTAACGTCTCAATCCCAATGAGAGGGATAATGAGTTAAAAGTAGTGACGGGTTCCAAGCATACAACAACATACATGCCAAGTTCAAGTTCACTGTGTTTCTAAAGTTCAACAAGTTCAAATCAAGTACCATACGTTCAAAACAAGTTCAAGTTCAAATGTGCTCAAAAGATTAAATACTTAAAAGTAGTTGCATAACAAACGACACATCATGCTTTCCACCCCAAAACATTTAAAACATGTAAAAAGGGGAATGTGAGAAACTCACCGAAGATAGGAGTATCGATCGAGAAAATCGATAAATGAAGAAGAACGACAACAACGATCTCAATCGCGACCTATAATAATAGTGGTCCGCGTATAAGAAAATATAGCTATGCGAAAATGCATATTTTGCAATGATATGGAATATTATATATATCTACATGTATAAAATCCTATGTTGAAGAATCCAAGCACAAGACACAACCTACCATTTCCACACTTATGTTTTTCTGAAATTTTACTGTTTTTCCTAGTCGCTTGACGACGCTTAAAGAAATACTAAACGACCACAACCAATGCTCATCTCTCATTTCTATCCACCTACATGTATTGTTAGGCTACATAAATTTTCTCAAAAATTCCTAGTATGTCTAACCATTATTCAAAAATACTACAAAGCAACATATTCGAAATAGGGTCTGCTGGAACCTTGCCAAAGTTTGGCATGAGCAGACCCCTTTAAACCTTCCATAAAATTATGGAAAAATTACTGTACCTCACACACATTATGGACATGCTACAGATCAAAGTTCGTTAAAAAAATTAAGTTTTGATATGTCTGCTCACTACATCTTTGAAATCTAAATTCTGGACCAGAATTGCAGTTTTGACAACACATCTTGTAAATTCAATTTGACTAACTTATACTTTAAAGAAAAAACGCCAGATTTATGTTAAGTTTTAGTCCCGGTCATTAAGCATTTTTAGACTTAGTTAGCCTCACGAAAAAGTAAAACGGCCTTCCGAACAAGTTTCTAGTTTTACTCGAGACCCAAAACTCGACAGAAAAGGACGAAAATGCTCCTTCGATTTTCTGCGGGAAACTACATATTTTATTTAGAGCTGATTGGAATTTTTATAATTTTCTCAAGGGTAAAAGCCATAAATTACCAACGTACTTTCTAAAATTTCCCAACTTGAACCTTTTACTTTTTTATTAACACCGAAACCCACGTACTTTCAAAATTTTAACCGACTTGAACTAAACGTTTGTACCGTTAGTTATTATGTGGCAACGTTAGTCCATTTAGCTAATGATCGCTTTGCATCGTTAGTCCTTTAACAATAATTTTCTTTATATGATTTTTTTACGTTTTCGTCTTGTTTTTTTTGCGTTTTCACCCGTTTTTTTTTACGTTTTCGTGCGATTTAAAAAAACGAACGAAGATTAAAAAAAACGTGCGATAGCGTAAAAGAACAAACGTAAAAAAACGGTTTCACACGTTTTGTTCTTTTACGTTTTGTTCTTTTACGCTTTCTCACGTTTTTTTTAAATCTTCGTTCATTTTTTTAAATCGTACGAAAACGTAAAATAACAAACGAAAACGTAAAAAACATAAAATACAGACGAAATCGTACGAACACGGTTGAAATCATACGAAAACGTAAAAAAACAGACGAACACGTAAAAAAACATAAAAGATCGGAAGAAAACGTAAAAAACGGACGAAAACGTAAAAACAGACGATATTTTAAAAAACCAGACGAAAACTTAAAAAAACGAACGAAGACGTAAAAAACGTGCTAAAGCGTAAAAGAACAAACGAAATAGTAAAACTAGTCGAATCGTTTCCTAAAAACGGTCTATGAAAACGTTTTAAACACAACAGACGAAAACGTAATAAATCGTACGAAAGCGTAAGAAACCGGACGAAAACGTAAAAAACATGCAAAAACGTAAAAAAAAGGGCGAAAACGCAAAAAAAATATACGAAAACTTAAAAAAACAGAGACGAAATCATAAAAACCCGGCAGTTTAAATTTAGTCCAAAAATATTAAGTTTTGACCCACCTGCACACAACATCTTTACAAACGAAATTATGGAAAGCCAACACAGTTTTAGCACTTAATCTTGTACAAAGGTTTTGATTAACTTTTACACCTTGAAAATCGACGAGGCCTAGTTCGTTGGAAAGTAGAATCGGAGTAGATAACTTTAGGGTCCTGAAAACCTAGAAAAGCTTTTGAAACGACCATGTTATGACATCCGAAAGTTGACCCAAATTCGAATATGAAAACTGTCATTTTCCTGAAAATTGCCTAAACCATTTCCTACTACCATAACTTTTTCGTTTTTAGGAGTTAGAAGCTCAATATTATACCAAAACGATCATTGAAGCGATCTCTACAATTCCAATCACTAAAATCTCAGATTACATTACACTAAACCCGCTGATTTTCAGTTCAAACTTTCTGCCCTAATTACGGTTACAAAACTCTTTCAACCCATCACTATTTTGCACAAATTTCACATCCCACAATCTTAAACTAACCTACACTTTACCCTAAACCTATTTAACCATACACAATCACCAACAACCTCACAAACATCACATGCATCCTAATCAATGGATTCCCAATTTCATAAAATAGACATGCATGTACATAATTTTTTTATAAGATTTTGAAAACTAAATAAAAAGGAAGAAAAGTAGCTTACAATGTAATCACAATAGAAGACAAATCAAAAACTATAAAACCTTGGGGTTTATGAACTTGGCGGAACCACAAAGGGACCCAAAACGAACCCAAAATCAACTCTTTGTTATTCTAATCTTGTTAAAAACACTAAATCTTGAACCCTTGCAACACCAATTATACCCAATTTGATCAAAACCCATCAATAAAAATCAATATTTTAAGTAACTTGATGTATGGTGATTTTTGTTTAAAAAAGGATGACAGGGGTTTAGTTTAGGGATGATTTGAGAATGGTTAAAAGTTCCTTAAATTTTAGCATAGTGATGGTGGTTTGGTGTTTGTTGCCGTTAACAAAAGAGGGAGAGAAGGAGGGGACGATTACTGTTTGGTACTATGTGTTTTCAAAAAGAATAAATCATTATGGGAGAGTATAATTCTAGATAGTATCGACTTGTATAAAAAAAAGATATAAGGGATGTTTGTGTGGGCTTTTTAACCGGCCAAAGGGGGGTGTTTAGGCTAAGGGTACATATTTTTTTTAACTTTGTATTACACCAAATTTTAGGCCAAAGCTTTCATTTAAATTGTTAATAATTATAAAAACACAACTTTAACACGGCTTCGGCCAAACACGGGTAAACATCAAAGAAAAAAACTAAAATAAAATAATTAAGCTCTCGAAGCTAAAATATGGAATTGTTGATTTCTCGATCGTTAGAACGAATAAATATCCAAATCTCGACTCGCGAATATTTAAAATGACGTTTTTTACTAAATCGACTAAAAATAATAAAATAAAATCTATAAAATTAGAAAATATAATTTATAGGCTCGGAATAAATAGCGACGTGAATACAAGTTGCATCAAAATCAAGCGTTAAATGCTAAGAGTAATGTAACCACATAAAAGTGACACCATAAATAATTAAAAAAGTCAAATATCAAACATTTGCTTTCGGTTACTGGCCTCAAAATTAACGGATGTCATAGTTTTCCCCTGTTAAAGGTAATTTTGTCCTGAAATTTTAGTTGCTCGTCCTAAGTCGTAGCGCTCGCGAACAGTTACGGATACTTGCGCTTCATCTCGTCTTCTCGTTCCCAAGTAAATAATGGTCCTCGTCGGGAATTCCAACGAACTTTTACAATAAGAATTCGCCTCTTTTTTAGCTTCTTGACCTCACGGTCGATGATTTCCATAGGTTCTTCAACAAAATGTAGTTTGTTGTCGATCTTGACTTCTTCTAGCGGTACGTGCAAATTTACGTCAGCTAGGCATTTCTTCAAGTTTGACACGTGAAACATGTCATGAACTCCCACAAGTTCTTGTGGTAAGCGCAACCGATAAGCTACTGGACTGACTCTTTCAACAATCTCGAACGGTCCTACGTATCTTGGTGAAAGCTTGATTCTCTTACCAAAATGTACCACGCCTTTCCTAGGCGATACCTTAAGTTGTACTTTAACACCAAAACTGAACTCTAACGGCTTTCGACGATTGTCGGCATTGCTCTTCTGGCGATCTCGTACAACTTTTAATCTTTCTTTGATTTGCATAATCTTATCAGTAGTCTCCTGGACAATCTCTGGTCCAAATAGCTTGCTTTCTCCTACCTCTACCCACGCTATGGGTGTGCGACACTTCTTTCCATACAATGCTTCAAATGGGGCACACTTCACGCTCGAGTGGTAGCTATTGTTGTATGAAAATTCTACTAACGGTAGATGAGTATCCCAGTTGCCGCCAAAATCAATTGCGCAAGCTCTAAGCATATCTTCTAAAGTTTGAATGGTATGCTCACTTTGTCCATCAGTTTTGGGATGGTAAGCTATACTTAAATCCAATCTCGTTCCTAATGCTTTCTGTAGTGATTGACAAAATCTTGATGTGAAATAACTGTCACTATCAGATATGATTGACACAGGCACACCGTGCCTTGCTACGATCTCGTTGATGTACAGTCTTGCAAGTCTCTCTGCCTTGTAGTCTTCATGGATAGCTATGAAATGTGCTGATTTAGTCAGTCGATCGACAATGACCCATATCTAGTCATGTGCGCTACTGGTTCTTGGTAACTTGTTTATGAAGTCCATTGTGATGTTCTCCCATTTCCATTCTGGAATATCTGTTGAAGTAATCTCGAGGTTTTCTGGTGTTTTGCTTTGACTTTAGAGCAAGTCAAATACTTACTAACATACATATCAATGTCCTTCTTCATTCCGGGCCACCAATATAAGCCTCGAAGATCATAGTACATCTTGTCTGCTCCAGGATGTACGGAATACCTTATAGCATGGGCTACATTCATTATCAAAGTTCTCAAATTGCCATAGACTGGCACCCAAATTTGTTTAGCAAGATATAATCCACCATCTTCTTTTCTCTCAAGCTGTTTGTCCAATCCTTTCAACATTTCTTCGAGAGTGTTGACGCCTTTGGAAGCTTCGCTCTGAGCTTCTAGTATCCTAGCCTTAATGCTAGAGTAAATTGACATGCTCATAGCTCAAGCTCGTCTCGGTTTCAACCGTTCTTTCCTACTCAATGCATCAGCAACTATGTTTGCTTTACCTGGGTGGTAGCGAATCTCACAGTCATAGTCGCTGAAAAGTTCTATCCATCGTCTTTGGCGCATATTTAAGTCTTTTTGATCAAAAATGTGCTGAAGGCTCTTATGATCGGTGTAGATCACGCTCCTTGTTCCATACAAATAGTGTCTC
>BQNB010168584.1:0-13874 GCA_026074375.1 Tanacetum coccineum
AAAAGATTTCTTCTACGAGAAGGGTTCCTTCGATGGAATGGAGGATTTTGCTTCCTTCGTCTAGAAGAGCGTCAAAATCTTATTCTAAGATTTCATCGATAACATCGATACTAAAGATCATCGTTTGAGTAAGAGTGTTTCATCGCAGAGTCGATATTAAAGATCATTCGTTCAGTCCCAACTCGAAGATGAGTTGTTTCTGTTTAACTCGAATAATTGCATCAGCAGTGTGAAGAAAGGGTCATCCCAAGACGAGGGGAACTTTGCTATCTTCTTCCATTTCAAGAATAATGAAATCAACAGGAAATGTGAATTTACCAACTTCAACGAGCATATTACTGCTAATTCTAAATATGGGTAATGGAATGAACTGTCCGCCCTAACGTACGCTTATTTAGCAGGTTTAAGAGTTTTGAGAGATAGTTTCGCATATAAGGAATATGGCATAAGGTTAATGCTAGCACCAAGATTGGCCAAAGCATTGCAGGAGAAAGTTTTGTTTAAATTACATAGAATAAGGAAACTTTCTAGGTCTCCGAGTTTTGGTGGAACTTTATTTTGGATCATCGCTGAACTTTCATCGCTCAAGAAAGCGGCTAAAATTTGCTCGATTTTATGCTTGTTGCGTATGAGTTCTTTGAGGAATTTTCCATAGTTAGGCATTTCGGCTAAGACATCGACAAGAGGTACGTTGATTCGGACGGCTCAGTTCATGTCGAGAAATTTTCCGTATTGGGCCTCTATTTTTTCTTTTCTAAGGCATTGAGGATATGGAATTTTTGGTTTGTATGGTTTTGGTAATGGTGTTTCTTTGACTTGTTTTGTGGGTTGAGTTTTTGGTTGTGGTGTAGGTTTTAACGTCTTTCAATCATCCTATCGAAGTGTGATAGGGTTTTTTCAGAATTATTCTGTTATCATTCGGGATATCTGGAGGATGTGAAGGAACTTTACCACACTTCTTTGTGAAAATGAACATATCACAATGCTTACTACGACTTAGCTGGTTGGTAAATTTTAGAGTTGGCTAACCATAATAATCGTGGGTTTGGTTAAGTGTTGCTTGGAAGAGATCCAAAAGGTTGACCAGATTGCTTATCAACGAGTCTGTCGAACTTATTTTTGAGGTTTTAGATTGAAGCTTGATGATTTTTGGCTACTGTTTCGAGTTGAGTTTTGAGGTCCATGAATGTTTCTTTGACAAAAGCGTTGGTTGATTGCTGAGACTTCATGAAATCGTTGAATTGTTTTTGAAGATCGTACGGTTTCTCCTCGGTTTTGGATCGGTAGTTGTCTCGATTGTAATCATTTTATCCGTTCGAACGCCAATTATCGCGATTCGAGTCTCGGTCGCGGTAATCATTGTAAAAATGATTCTTACGGAAAGTTTGCATGAATTTAGCCTCTTCTTCACGAGACATACACATGTCATCATCGTCAAGATCGGGTGTTGGTTATTTAGCACGAGATTGGAGTTCTTTGTACTGAGCATCCATTATCTATGGTCTTGGCATCCTATTCGGCCATAATTTTCAGTGTCTTGTTACTATCTACTATTCATCGCGAAAGCAACGGTTTTCTTAAGAGATGATTTGGTTTTTTGATTTTTAGCCCAATCGAGCTTGAGTAAGACTTTATCTTTGAGAACCTGATAAGCTTGATTTGGTGTTTTATAGAGAAAAATACCACCAGCTGCGACATTTAGAACGCAGCACTTTGGGTTATTCGCTGAGACCAGATGATAAAAGATTTTGATAATATTGCCTTTGGACAAATTATGACATAGGCAGTTTCGGAGCTTTCCCTTCATAACGAAGCCAAGCAACGGTTTAGAGATTATATTCAATGTTGAGAAAACGCACACTCACTTCTTCACTTTGAAGAGTCGGTCGAAAAGAGACTTGGGGAAGAATTGGCCAATTGATAAAAGCCAGTTCGAATGTAACATCCACGAATTTTACCGGTCAACTAATTTACACCGACCTTAATTCTATTTCTAATTTTTATGGAGTTTATTATTTTTGTTTTTAGCCATTTTATCAAAAACGGACGTTTATCATAGTTTGCGAAAGTGCCTTGAAAATATTTATCATTAAACGGTTTGAGAAAGCAATAATTCCATATTTTAGCTTCGAGAGCTTATTTATTTTTCATTTTAATACTTTTCGACTTTTTTTTATCCGCGTTTGACCGCGCGTTCGTGAACCGTTTCGAGCATCGTAAAAAAATAATAATAATACCTCGCAAAAATGTAACGACGCACTCGTTAATTATTTTTAAGATCGTAAATTTATTAAGTTTTAGAAATGTCGTCATTGTTGTTCCTTGCCTTGAGCCAACTCTGCGGGTTTTAGAGTGTTACACGTTTTATTAATATGATTTAAACTAAATAAGTTTAAGCGTGACGGAAAATAAAAATAATTTCAGAAGTGTAATCCTGATTCCATGGTTGTCTCGTATTTTTTAACATTAAGTAAAAGTATTAAGTTAAAAAATAAAAAGATAAAAGGAGTGGAGGATTATAATTTTTTGCCACAGAATCTCAAATAAGAACTACATAATTGAATTTACTTCCATTTTTTCTTCCTTTTATAACACACAACACACAACTTTCTCTCTAGCTCCACTACCACCCACCTCCAACCGTGAAAACTTTTCCGGTCACCCGAAAACCGCCGACCCACGTCGCACGTCGGCCGGCGGGTCCACCGCCGCCGAAACCGCCTGGTCCGGCCGAAAAATTTAATGCAACCACGAGACAACTAATATTTTTCCGAATCCCCTCGTTATTTTCTACGTTTTCCACTAAAAATATACGACATGCAATGAGTATTTTGCTAGATAGAGTTCGAGTTAGATTCGAGTGTTTTTCGTTTGTTAAGGTTGGAGTTTTGTTCTTCGGATTGCGAGTAAGTTGTAATAATTTCAAGCTCGGTTCAATTGAAAAATGTTCGGTTTTTTTTTGGTTTTGGGATGTGGTTCGAGTTCGGCTAGGACAAAGGAGGAACAATCGAGTCCGATTTTGCTTAATAAAGCATTGTAAGTATTCTTTTATGTTCGATTTGTTGTTTTCTTGATTTCATTCGATTGAGGCATGTGATGAAATCCATGAGATACTTGCGTGAATGGGTTAGATGATAGTTTTGTGTCAAGCTAGAGATGTTGTAGATGGATTCTTGGATCCAAAAGTGATTTTTGAAGGTGTTTTGTAACAATAAATTTCGGACAGCAGCTTTGACACGAATTTCGAGGTCCGAGATTTTATAAAAATTGATTTTTGATTTAGGAATATGAAAGAGCTTATTTTTATGTTCGTTTCGGTAATTCGAACGTCCCGTAACTCTTAATAACGAAGAAGTTATGGCCAAAAGAAGTTTGAATTTTTATAAATTTTGTTTCAGCTATTTATAGAAATAATAGGTTCTGTCCAGATTTTCAATAGGCGTTTTGAGCACTTGTCGAGTCCGATTCGAGTCAGCCTTCCTCGGGCGAAACACGAAATTTGTCCGGAATGACGTTTTCTATAATATTCTCTTTTTGGTCAAATCACGAAAATGTGATATACGGTCAAAACCGCAGGTTCAAACTGTTGCTTTTTATTAAAATAGTCAAGTTCCAGCAGATTCTTGCATGCAGGGCGTTTTGGTCATTTTCTTCGAGTTTCGGTCTCGACAAATAACTACAAAGTTTGTCCGGAATATCGTTTTGTTAACATAAAATCTCTTTTTACACTCGATCGTTAAATGTGCTTTAGTAGGGGTCGTTTGACCGGTCAGATTTGGTAAAAATAAAAATCATAATAAAAGTCAAAGAAAGCAAATGTTTTGACTTAAAAAGTCAAACTGGGTTTAATACAAGACTTATTGAATGTTTATAAAAATAATAAACGCTATTATTTTTACGAGTATAACAAGCTAGACTTAACGAGTTTATTGAACGGATAAAATTCTAAAAATAGTAACTTTGGTAATATACGGGACATAATCCCGATATGGGTAACTAATAACCAAATTGAAAGTCAATATTTCGACGAGATAAATAAATATTTTTACAAATATAATTGGATGCCGAGATTTACCAAAAATGGTAACTTTCCAAATGTGGTAACTTTCCTAAAATAGAAAGTTTCCTAAAATAAAAATTATTCGCTTAAGCGATGTATGATATAAATAAAAGAACGATCGCAACATAATATTGTGGGATTTTAAGGATCTTAAGGAGCGCAAGTGGATTTCTAATCACCTGTATATTTTAATACAACGATTTCTTTCTATTTGTTGCGATGTACGCAACATTAACGGTCGACTTTATATAATAAGTAACCGAACACTTATAATTATAGGTCGACAGGTCGAGATACATTATCGTGACTAAGCTAAATCGTTGATTGATTTGAATTATTGATGTGGTCTTCATTCTAGGTTGAAGTTCAAGCCCCCACAATTGCTCTTTAATGTTTTTTATAACTATTTTCGGGGTGAGAATACATGCTTGTTTTACTAAGTAAAATGTTTCTTTTTACTACTTAAGCGTTACATGAATTTTTATTCCACTAAAGCTTTGGCTTGCTTATTACATGATTTTGATATATGTTTGATAAATGGTGGTTACCATTGGAATTATTGAAGTTTGAATTGCTTACTAAATGTTTTGAGAACATTGATTATCTATTTACAAAACCGACGTGATTTTGAAAAAACCAATACTTGTTTAAATGGACACATAAAGAGTGCTTGAAGGGTATGCTTGTCCGATTATGAGATTATTCGCGTGTTAGATATTGCTAAGCCCCAAATTAGAACCGTTAATTTGCCCTATAGTGGGGGGAGCGCTAGTACATTAAATAGATCTATTGGGTTGACAACCCCGTCTGAGGGTATGGATCAGTTGAATAACATGAACACCCTGTTTAGGACGTTTTGTATTGAGAGGTAGGTATCTGGCAATTGTACCTTGTATGGGGCAAAATTTGTGAGCATATGAAAAGATATATGCCGTGTCAAGGCGTCGGTGTCATGGGCTCATGGCGATAATGTGGAATATGGTATTTGGCAAATACACTTGATGTATTGATGTTGGTTGAACTAAAAGCTTGTGGTCCATTACTAATTATTACTTGATTATTGAAATCACTATTTGGATTTTCGGAAATAATGCTTTGAAAGGTTGTAACGCTACTTTTCTTAAGGAAATATCATTTGAATTATTTCAATGCGGTTTTTGCTTAAACCTATGAATTCACCAACATTATTGTTGACGTTTTTGCATGTATTTTCTCAGGTTATTATATTGCTAGCTGTGCATTGGGAGCATTCGAGTCGCGTGGATATCAAAACGTTAAGGACTTGTTTTCTTCACATTCGATGATTGTTTTCTTTAAAGATACAAATGATTCACGTTTGTTTATCTTGTGATCTTGTTAAATTATAAATTATTGGGACCTGATTTTACTCTGAAATTTTAATCGAATGTGACATTTTATTAACGTCTCTTTTGAGGTCGTTTTCTGTAACTTGTACTTTATACTATGAAGTAGCACCCCAAAGTGGTATTCCGCTGCGTTGTGATTTTATGAGGGTGTTACAGATTGGTATCAGAGCACAAGTTGTAGCGAACTAGGTCATTTTACAAAAACCTGGACTACAACTGTTTTCGGAAATTTTAAGAGTCCTTCCCCATTGTCCGATATCCGCGCGCGCTTGCTCCCAGGTAACTTATACGCTCTCTTTTGCACTTTTATTGCTATTGCATGAATAACTAGTATATAATCCTTGATTATGATTTCGCTCTCCTACGTCTATCTTATGACGTCATACTATTTGCCTTATATCGGTCGGTTATATATATATTGACCACTCCGATTATCGCGTACTTCTTGTTTCTTATTTTCTCCTTCGAAAGTTAATACTAGTATTATATAAGGATACTCGTACGTATATGGGATACTTTCTTATTGATATCTTACGCTTATCTTTGGGATCACCGCCATCTATATATATATATAAGGGTAATGTATATAAGTGTCGACTATTTTCGGTCACTTACGTTTATATTTGGAACTTTTGAGTAAAATTGGTATAATGTCAAAATTTTAACTTGAAGTCAGTAACCATGGTATTTTGTTGGGTAAGTCAACATACAAGGTGGTAGATGAGAGGGCTTTGGAGGAGCCGTAACTCCTCCCGAATAAGTTAGATTACGCCCAAATTTTGTAAAACTAGTCCAAATGGTGACCAGCAATGGACAAAAAAAAAACAGATGATTGGTGTGTTAATGGGAAAATTTTGGCTTAAAACCTACTGTGTTTTTACATAAATGAATAGTATAATACCTTAGGTCCTAGTGGCGAGTTAGATGGAATGCCAACTCTTCCGGATGGTCGAGATAAGACCAAAACCGTGGAAACGAACTTAGTGCGAACCCATAATTTACTAGGCAGATTGTTTGACCTAAATTGGATATGTTTTGAATTGGAGGCTATTGGGTTTATACATGGGTGAAGGGTACATCATGTGAGGACCATGTGGCTCTTTGGGTAGAGCCTTAACCATTCCGGATGAATGGGTTACGACCAAAATGGTTAAAATAACAAAAATTTGTGCCCAGAATTTCAAATTAATTTATGACCAGAATTTTTCATACTAAGTGCCCTATTTTTCCAAATTAAAACTTGTAGGATTTAGATAAACTTAAACATGGGCTTTCGTTTGGTGTCAAACCGAGTTTTAAAGTGGGAATTACGCTAAAAACGGTGGAACAGGAAAACGTTTTAATTAATCAGATCTGACTTATGAGCGTAAAACAATAATTTGACTTAGGACCTGAACACTTTGAGTTAATTATCTTATAATCTTAGTAAATTAGTGTCTTACATCTTGTTTGAAGCGAAAACCTCATGTTTATACCTATTATGGATTTTGAGATATAAGTATATTAAGTCGGGCAATGGCAAAAATCGTTATGTGATATTAATTACTACATGTGTGTATAGTACTATGGTACGTCATAATAAGTTCTTTTACTTTAATATTTTATGAGCGATGTGGTGATCTCAGAAATATTTACGCAATTTTACTTTACTTCCTTTTGATGATATTGGCATTCGGTGTATTTTGTCAAATCCATTAGTTATTTTATTGTTCGACTCCAAGTCCGAACACTCTTCTTATGCTTTTGAATCGCGTATGTTGTGTTTGTAATCCATTGTTTTGAAATCTCCCAATTGATGGGAGTACGGATTTATCTTGTTATCTCAGATCGTGCCTTATTTTGGCACATACCCTTGGAATGCGATTGACTAACGCCTTATTACTCTTTTTGTTACTTCTTACGTTTTTGAAGAATCATGCCGTCAATTAGACACTTATTTTACTTAATGTGGCTTTTGGTCTTGTTTTGATATTGTGTTTTGTGTCGGCCATGCTTAAGTAGGATGATTTATAATCGTCTTATTGAAATGAATTAGGACGCTTCTTCATTTGAATAAGGAAATTATAAACCGCCGAACCATAAGTTCATAATTCTTCACTTACATGGATTGGGACGCCTCTTTATGTAAGTGACGAATTATGAATGAATGGGCTTATGTAGGATGATTTATAATCGTCTTATTGAAATGAATTAGGACGCTTCTTCATTTGAATAAGGAAATTATAAACCGCCGAACCATAAGTTCATAATTCTTCACTTACATGGATTGGGACGCCTCTTTATGTAAGTGACGAATTATGAATGAATGGGCTTATGTGTATCCGACATAGCGTGCGTTTGTCTGTACAAATCATTCTTTGGGCTATGAACTTCTTTAGACTCGTAGTTTGTTATATGGATTTTCCGAATGTGTATCAACCATCGCAAACCATATAGAGATAAGTCGAATAGAGCACCGGGACGGCGCTCCCTTAAGGTGGGAAGACTGTAACATCTCGTATTTTACGGTCAATATTTTAACCGAGCCTTAATTCTATTTCTAATTTTTATGGAGTTTATTATTTTTGTTTTTAGCCGTTTTATCAAAAATCGTCGTTTTAGCTAGTTGCGAATCGTGCCTTGAATATTTATCCATTTTAACGTTTGAGAAAGCAATAATTCCATATTTTAGCTTCGAGAGCTTATTTATTTTTCATTTTAATACTTTTCGACTTTTTTATCCGCGTTTGACCGCGCGTTCGTGAACCGTTTCGAGCATCGTAAAAAAAAATGTACGACGCGACTCGTTATTATTTTTAAGATCGTAAATTATTATTTTTATTAAGCGTCATTTATTTTGTTCCTTGCCTTGAGCCGAACTCGCGTTTTAGAGTGTACACGTTTTATTAAATGTTTTAAACTAAATTAAGCGTGACGGAAAATAAAAATAATTTCAGAAGTGTAATCCTGAGCCATGGTTGTCGTTTTTTTTAACATTAAGTAAAAGTATTATGTGTCAAAAATATAAAGATAAAAGGAGGGGAGGACTATTTTTGCCAAAAGCTCAAAATAAGGAACTATATAAATGGAATTTACTTCCATTTCCTTCATTTTATAACACAAAACACACACACTTTCTCTCTAGCTCCACCACCACCACCGGAAAACTTTTCCGGTCACCGGAAACCGCCACCGTCGCCGTCGGCCGCCGGTCACCGCCGCCGAAAACCGCCGTGGTCGCCGGAAAAATTACATGCAACCCGAACAACTTATATTTTCCGAATCCCCTCGTTATTTTCTACTACGAAATCCACTAAAAATATAACGACATCAATGAGTATTTTCTAGATAGAGTTCAGATAGATTCGAGTTTTCCATTTGGTAATGGTTGTTCTTTCTTGGATGGAATTAATTAATATTTCAAAGCTCGGTTCAATTGAAAATGTTCGGCATTTTTTTTTTTTTTATTTGGGGTTTTTTTGGGATGTGGATTCGAGTTCGGCTAGGACTAAGGAGGAACAATCGAGTCCGATTTGCTTAATAAAGCAATGTAAGTATCTTTTTTATGTACGATTGTTTTTTCCTTAATTTCATTCGATTGAGGCAATGTGATAAATCCATGATACGTTGCCGCTGAATATTGGGTTAGATGATAGTTTTTGTTGTCAAAGCTAAGAGATGTAGTAAGATGGATTCTATGGGATCCAAAAGTGATTTTTGAAGGTGTTTTTGTAACAATAAATTTCGGACAGCAGCTTTGACACGAATTTCGAGGTCCGAGATTTTATAAAAATTGATTTTTGATTTAGGAATATTAGAGAGGCTTATTTTATGTTCGTTTCGGTAATTCGAACTCCCGTAACTCTTAATAACGAAAGAAGTTATGTGTGCCCAAAATAAGTTTTTGAATTTTTATAAATTTTGTTTCAGCTATTTATAAATTAATAGGTTTCGTGTCCAGAATTTTCAATAGGCTTTTGAGCACTTTCGGGTCCGTTACAGCCTTCCGGCGAAACACGAAAGTTGCTCGGAATGACTTTTTCTATAAAATCTTTTTTTGGTCAAAGTCACGAAAACGTGATATAGCGGGTCAAAACCGACGGTCAAACTGCTGTGTTTTTATTAAAATAGTCAAGTTCCAGCAGATTCTTGCAGGGGCGTTTTGGTCATTTTCTGTCTAGTTTCGAGTCTCGACTAAAACTAAAAAGTTGTCCGGAATATCGTTTTACATAAAATCTCTTTTTACTCCGAGTCGTTAAAATGTGATTTAGAGGGTCGTTTGACGCGGGTCAGATTTGGGTAAAAATAAATATAAGTATAAAAGTCAAAGAAAGTCAAATGTTGACTTTAAAAAGTCAACGGGTTAATACAAGACTTATTGAATGTTTATAAAAGTAATAAACACTATTATTTTTTACGAGTATACCAAGTTAGACTTTAAAACGAGTTTACGAACGGAATAAAATTCTAAACATAGTAACTTGGTAATATACGCTGGACATAAATCCCGATTATGGGTAATTAAATAGAACCAAATGAAAGTTCGATATTTTCGACGAGATAAAAAAATATTTTACAAATATAATTGGATGCGGAGGACTTACCAAAAATAGGTAACTTCCAAATGTGGTAACTTTCCTAAAATAGAAAGTTTCCTAAAATAGAAAGTATTTCGCTAAGAAAACAATCGATGAGATATAAAATAAAAGGAACGATCGCAACCTATATTGTGGGATTATAGGATCTAAAGGGCCCAAGTGGATTTCTCATCACATGTATATTTTATTACGATTCTATTGTTGACGATGTACGCATCATTACGTTCTTACTTTTATTATATAGTACCCAGCGACAAAATTATCATGTCGCAGTCGAGTACGATATCGGATGACTCTTCGTGATTGATTGATTAGTCTTCATTCAAGGTGAGTTCAGTGAGCCCCCACATTGCTCTTTTAATGGTTTCGTAACTATTTTTTCGGGTGAGAATACCTGCTTGTTTTTACTATTTAAAAATGTTTTTTCTTTTTACTACTTAAGCGTTACACTGAAATTGTTTTTCACTAAAGCTTTGGCTAGCATTATTTCATGATTTTAGATAATGTTTTGATAAATGTGGTTTACCATTGGAATTATTGAAGTTTGAATTGCTTACTAAATGTTTTGAGAACATCAGATTATCTAATTAACAGAAAACCTGCGTTTTGAAACCATTACTTGATTTAAATTTGGACACAAGTGCTTGAAGGTATGCTTGTCCCGATTATGAGATTACTTCGCATGAGTAATATTGCTAAAAGGTCCCCAAATTATGAACCGTTAATTTGCCACTATATTGGGGGGGGGGGGGGGGGGGAGAGCGCTAGTAACATTAAAATAGATCTATTGGGTTGGACAACCCCGTCTGGTGGTATGGATCAGTTGAATAACAGAACACCCTGTTTAGTACGTTTTGTATTAGAGAGGTAGGAATCTGGCAATATGTTACTCTTGTATGGGGAAAAAATTTGTGCGCAAATTAAAAGATATAAGTCCGTGTCAATGCGTTGCGGTGTCATGGCTCATGGCGATAAGTGGAATAATTATTTGGCATATACACTGATGTACCTGATGTTGGATGATTACTAAAAGCTTGAGGTCCATTACTAATTATTACTTTGATTATTGAAATCACTGTTTGGGGGGGGTTGGATTTTCGGAATAATGCTATTGAAAGCTTATGTAACGCTACTTTTCCTTAAGGAAATAATCATTTTAATTATTTCAATGCGTTTTTGCTTAAACCTATAATTTCCGAAAGCAACGGTTTTCTTAAGAGATGATTTGGTTTTTTGATTTTTAGCCCAATCGAGCTTGAGTAAGACTTTATCTTCGAGAAGCTGATAAGCTTGATTTGGTGTTTTATAGAGAAAAATACCACCAGCTGCGACATTTAGAACCTCTTGGGTTATTTCGCTAAGACCATGATAAAAGATTTTGATAATATTGCCTTTGGACAGATTATGACCATGGCAGTTTCGGAGCATTTCCTTCATACGAAGCCAAGCATCGGTTAGAGATTTGTTTTCATGTTGAGAAAAGGCTCGGATTTCTCTGAGGAGTCGGTCGAAAAGAGCTGGGGGAAGAATCGGCCAATGAAAGCAGTTCGAAGTTCATCCCACGTTTCTATAGTTTCTTTGTTGAGTTCGTCCAGCCATGTTTTTGCCTCTCCAGTGAGTGATAAGGGAAACATCATCAGGCGGACAACTTCATTCTCGGTATCTCTGTATTTAAACATATCACAGATTCCGAGGAATTCATGAATGTATTTATGAGGATCGGTTTTAGTTCTGCCATCAAATTGGTTTCCTTTGACGAGAGTCAAGTGGTTACCTTTAATAGCAAATTCGTTTGCAGTTTCAAGAATAGTGATTGCGGAACCGGGAGTCGGAGCGACAACACGGTCGGCAGCCCACATGGGTTCATCATCTATGTCATTTCGAAGAATATCAAGAAAGTGACGGAAGTAATTGATGTCGAGAATTGACGGATAGACAATTCTCGGGTGTTGTGGTGGATTGTTTCTTTGATCGTATGGAACTCTTCTGTTTCGTTGACAAAGTCTTCGATTCAGAGTGCGTTCAGGTTCGGGTAAAGGTTCAACAAGTTCAGAATTGGAAGCACGTGTATGCATCCAAAGGAGAAATTTTTTTGGGTCAGTTTGCTAGAAAACTGTACGACAATTTTTGAAAAAGAGGAGGAGTTAAAGTAATTTTCCAGAGTTGACTATAGAATAGCTTAAAAATCCCCGGCAACGGCGCCAAAAACTTTGATGTGTTTCAAAAGCTTTAAATTTATAATGACTGAAAATACCATTTTTATTATAGGGAAACACACGGGTAAAAATATAACCCACGTATGTAGTATAATCTTTTTAGGTAAGATCAGGTCGTCCACAGGGATTTGAGTAGTATTCAAATAATCAGAAGAGAATAGACTTTAACAATTTTGTAAATAACTTTTTACCAGTGATAATAAAGATGACTACTCGGATAGTTGAAAATAATTCATAAGTGTTGGAAATGATTAAGACCTCGAAGATGGAACCTTTAACTTATAAAAAAGATTTATTGTCAGAAAACATTTTCACAAATTAACTTGATTAACTCAAGACTTATATTTAGTTAACTAGACCAAATGTGTCACTCAAATAATCCAGTTTCTAATATATCAAAGCTTATTTTGTTTATCAGTTTACGAAAGTGGATTTCTCGAGATAGACGTTAAAGATCATAGACAAATCTTTAAAACCACATAGATCATAACGGATCTTTCGACCTATACCGATATGATTATATAATCTAAGATTGATAAGCAAAACTAATAAGATAGGATATAATAGGTTCGCAACATAAGCTTGAGATTAAAGAGATCACGATCATACCAAACACTTATTCATTATCATAACATCACCGAGTAGTCATGAGAGATTTAGCCTCTCATGGCTAAGGAGTTCATAACATAACTTGATTTGATAACAAACTTCATTCTTTTACTAAACTAGTATGATGTTCTTCGTCGTTCTTGGTGGTTTGATCTTGATTCTTCAAGGGATATGGTGTTTATGCTTGGAGAATGCTTGGAAAGTGCTTAGGACTTCATAAGGGGGATGAGTGTGTGTATTGATTGAAGAGAGTATGAGAGGATGATTGAAGGATGAATGAAATGGATTGAAGGATGAATGAAATGGATTGAAATTCGTCCTCTATTTATAGGCTGAGTGAGGGGTGAAAGTGCGGCGCACAAAGAAATTTATGTGGCGTACTTGGTGATTAAATGCAAAGGGATTTATGTCTTCAACGTCAGATGAGAAGAGCGGCACACAAAATAATTTATGCGGCGTACTTATGGAGTTAATGTTGAATTTTGACTAAGTCTTTATTTCCATGACTTTAAGGATAAGTGCGGCGCACAATTGCACTTTAGGCCTGATTCCTTATCTTTTCTTGTATATTGTCTTCCCGAAGTGTATAATTACTTGATCTTTGTTGTGTTTGAGCTCGGGATATCTTCAAGCGAAAATGCACATATTTCATGCTATTAAGTATCGAAAGTTTACGAGAAATGATTAAATATATACAAATAACGCCACCGAAAACATGTATAATTTAGGCGTTAACAGTACCTCAGAAAGAACATCTGAATCACAACTTGAGAGATTGGCCATAAGAACCGCTTTGGCTGAAGAGATATCATCACAGTCGAAATCATAAGCATCTAGATCATCAGTCTGGAAAGCTGCATTGTGTGTGATTGTCTAAGCAACTTGACCATATGCAACTCCAGGATCTACGAGAAATGCTAACTGCTCCTCATCCAATTCTTTACCCTCTGCCCGTGCTTGAACAAACAAGACATTTTCCTTAAACCATGCTGCATCCCTTCTTCTCTTTGGCTGAGTACACTGTTTAGCCATATGCCTTTCACCT
>BQNB010168587.1:0-13874 GCA_026074375.1 Tanacetum coccineum
ATTGTCGTCGATTCCAACGATGATTCTTCTTCGAGTGATAACGATTCTTTCTCTAGTGAGGATATCGAGTATGTCGATGCATCACCTCCCGATGCTGAGATCGTCAGCTTAGAGGTGGTGGAGATTGTTGTCTCAGAAGTTGGAGGGATTGATACTGATATTCTTTTAACAATCAAAGATGATATCCTTCGTGAAAAATTATTGAATGTCAATCTTCTTATTGCTAAAATCAAAGCATTAAAAGATAATCCCATTCCATCTTCTGAGTTTGTGACCAAGTCTCCCTCCACATCTCTTAACCTTTTCTTGGAGGAGACTAACACCTTTGATAATTCTTTTCCCTATACTGAAACTTTTCGCTTTAATCTGGAAGAGATTAGTAGTGGCAGTCCCATTACTTATTCTGATTTATCTCTTCCGGATTATGAAGCTTTCTATCTTGATGACGATCATATTGAAGAGAAGAGTAGTGGCAGTACCACTACTCATTCTGATATTTCTCTTTCTGAATATGATTCGTTTATCTTTGACTTTTATCATGAGGAGTTCGCCGATGAACTCGCTCACATCATATCTCCTCCGGATCTTGAATGTTTCTATTTTAAGAGTAAGCCCGATCTGGGAGATTTGACTTCTATTTACCCCGGGATTCGTGCGAACGTTTATACAACTAATGTGAATGTATCAATAGAGGATGACCAATCTCCTCTCTTCGTTTTTGTTGTATAGATCTTTCTTGCTTTTCTCACCTATCCCGTTGTTCCTCCATATCTTCTCTTCACCGGGAACGAAGATACCATTTTTGACCCCGACATCTCCATTTATCATTATTTTATGCCGGATGTATCCCATCGGAGTGGAACTTTCATGAAATTCAATGTTTATCCAAACCACTTGAATGAAAGTCCGATGGAGATTTTATCTTTCACTTGCTCCCCCATGGACCAATGAATTCGGGGTCGAGTCGGGCTCAAGACTCGATTAACAAAAATAAGCGCTTCGTGGGTGGCAACTCATGCTTATCTATTCTATCTTCTTTCTTATTTTTAATAAGTGATTTTGTTGTGTGAGGAGGCTCGCCTCTTTTCTTTCTCGTGTTTTGTGTTTTGAGATATTTGTCCAGGATTGACCGGATTTTTGAAGCCTCTCGTGCTCGCGGTTTTGTCCTCCGATCACTCGGTCTTCAAATCCTTAGCTTCATTTGGGAAATCCAATATCCTAATCTTATCGACAAACGTTATCTTTAAGCATACTTAATAAACGGCTTAGGATTTATGTAGAGACCCTTCTAAAACATTGAAGACAATGTTTAATTCTAATATGGGGGGATCTATCGATTTGATTGTGCCTGCAGCCGTTGTTTTCACGTAATCCCGTTTTTACCACCAAAATTTCAAAAAAAATTTAAAATTTAAAAATTTTCAAAAAAAATAAATAAGTGTTTTGTCACAATTTTGACTTTCCGGCTGGGTAGAATAAGAATAAATTTTGACCCGATCGAGCGTGTTGAGCTCTAGCTTGTTCCTTAACTTTTAGGCTAAGCGTTCGCGAAATTTCGCGAAGAACGAAAAATGATAGAGTTGATTATGAGTTTGATGCTAAACAAGGATTATTTGGAAATCTTAAGAGCTCATGTATGTAATTTGTGGCTTTTTCTCCCATAAGCTCTTAACCGGACTAATAATACGTGCTATTTTTGGAGATTAAACTTAAATCAACAATTTTTATGTAGTTAATAGCAAAAATTTTAGTCTTAGTTCAAATTTATACTTAAATTTTTCAAAAAGAAGTCATCTCTATAAAAAAAAGATGAAAAATGAAAAAATATAATAAATATAAACCGTGGGCTAATAAAAGTTTGTTGTATCTTGCCAGCTCATAACCGATGTTGCAGCCTTCTAAAGAAAGCCCATAGTAAGAATAAAAATCCGAGACTAATAAAAGTTGCTGCACTTTGCCGGCTCACAACCGATGTTGCAGCCTTCTAAAAGGTCGAGGGTTACAATTGCATCAATGTTTAATATTAAGTGTGAAGTAATAAATAGATCTCTTTTTGTTAAATATGCTTTTGAACTTTGACTATTTCATTTTAAGTTTTCTAAATAAGCTATGTATATACGGGAAACCTGAGAGTTTTTGAAACCTAAGGTCCGTGAGTCCCAATACTAGTCTCTGTGGGGTGTGAAAAGCCTGATCACTTAGCCGCAAGGTTGTGATGTGCCGAGACGAAAGTCGCTACATGGGATGATCTCGCCTTCAAATTCATTATTCTCGGGTGGAACATGAAGCATAGAATTTTGCAAAAAGTTGATCCATGGTTGAAATTCAAAATAGCAAATTCGCCTAAGATATAATAATTGTCGGGAGTAAAAGTTCACAAGTTGCAAATATGAGTAGTGTTAGCATCTTAACTGATATTTAACGGTGATTTAGTTTAAGCTTGGTTTGGAGCTAGTGAAAAGTCAGGGACGATGAATTTATCCTTTTTTGGGCATTCTCGGATCAAAATGCATCTTGTTCTATGATCCCTAACGGTTATAAAAATAACGAAAGTCAAATAAGTTAGTTAGTTGCTTAAAAAGAAAAAGTACAAAAAAATGAAAATGAGAAAAAAGGAAAAATACAAAAATATTAATGGTAGTTAGTGTAAATATTTAAAAATGGTAAAAACGGGGCTTCTCGAAGCTATTGATTATTTATTTCCCCTCGATGAACACTTAGCTACTTTTTGAGGTTATTAGTCGAGAGGGATCAAGATTCTTAGTTTTGGTAAGTGTTTACCTATAACATTACGTGAAGACACACAATATCCTAGTATGGGGGATTTTGGTATGCGTTTAATTACACATACCTTTGACCATTAAAAACGAGCTAAATTGACCAAAAACGTACCAAAAATACATTGTATTTGTATGTTTTGTATTTGTATTGTGCAGGTAACGGATATCCAAGAAAAAGGACAAAAACAAGGCCAAAAACGACAAAACCGAGCACGAGAACGGAAAAAGTGTGAAACAAAAGTCAAAATCAAGTAAAAAGTTAAAAAGTCAAAGTCAAAAAGTCAACCAAAGCCAACCCCAACAAAGACAAAGTCAAAGCCGAAGCCGTAATCAAAGAATTACTTAATATCTAATGGGCCGAGACAGCCCATTAAGAAATTATATGAAGACTTAAAGCCATAAATGGGCCCAAATCCCTTTTATACTATACAAAGCCCAAAACCATCCCTTGGCCCAAATCTGTTAAAGACTTAACACACCCAAGCCCTTTTTGACGTTAAGTTATATGTACAAGGACCATACATGCAATAGGGATATATAACATTAAGGGCCAATCCTGCCAACTTCACAAAAACTCTTACACCACAAGGACTACCCTTGCGAACACCCTTATACACATAAGGGGCCAAATTTGCCAAACATTCAAACATATACCCTGTATAACCCAAACCAATTTTACCCGCCATTTACTGTACTTCTCCCACACACATAATTCATGTGTGTTTTACCTGCAACATAAGACAAATCCTTCACCCCACTCCAAAACATCACTATCCATCAACCCCACCCCCACATGGACTCACATCCAGCTGGCAATCCTATACCTCCTAATTGGACAAGATAAAAAACAAACCAAATCAAGGGCTGTGATTATTGGGCTTGATGGCCAAGGCAAATGGAGGGTTTAGATGGTAGTTTGGCTCTCCTCACCAACCAAATACAAGAAACACAAAGCAAAGAGACTTCAGAGCATATATAAAGAAAAATGAAGACAGAAGAAAAATGTTAACTAGGAGTAGGATAATTTTAATTTTAATGTTTTTTATGTCAATTTAAAATTCTGTATTTCTACTTTTAAAGCCTTGTAACCATTTTATTGAATGAATGCAAATTTTAGTTTTCAAGTTTTTACTATTCTGTCTGTTTTAAAATTTTTATGTATTGATGATATTTTATGTTTTACTAGTCATTTCATTACGATCTACTTATATTTTGGTCTTGGTATGAGTTCGACATCACGTGGATATGCAAAGAACATAAGACACAAGTTTGAGAAATTAAACTTCTTCATCAAATTCGTTATATTCTATTTTCTTCATCAGTGATCACTACATGGAGCCTACAAAATTCGAGATTCAAGAGATGGTTAACATACTTTTCAGGGAAAGCTTATCGGTTAACATGTTTAACCATCTACATGCCCCACATTGAGGGGAAAGTGATTTCATTACTACTGCCTGATCTTTATTAATATAATCACGCTGAGTTTTATATTTCTACTTAATGCTCATATTATCATTTTTCTTAATTTTGCGCATGGAGGAGGGGCAATTTGAGTATTGGAAGGCTGGATTAGTATTTTGTGTGTATAATGATTTTTAGCTAGTTATGATCCAGCTGCATATCAACAGAAGACCCCTTATTCGATGAATACAAAAAAGGGGAAGAAGACTACAGTGTTTATGTGATTTGCAGCTTATTAATGTGAGGAGGCAAATGATCAAAGAGATCATAAAAGTCAAGGAAAGCATTGAAGCTTAGTTTCAAATACTATGGAGATTGTTTTATAATACACAACAAGTGAAGATTGTTCGGGTTTAATTGAAATTGATGAATACAAAACTACATGATGTATTAAATGACGAAGAATGGACACAACAAGGGCTTAAAATAATGATCACTTAGAGTATTCAACAAATAGAAGAATTAAATGCTGGAAGATTTTGCTAAAGATAAGGCATTTGAAAAGTCAAATGTTTAGTTTCCATATAATTAAAATGTTTCTAGTTTCCTTGTATATATTAAAATGTCTTTTATGAGCATTTAATAATCTTTTAATAGCAATTAATTAGTGGTCAAAGCATTTAATTATGCTTCCTTTGTAAGCCCTTGTAACCTCTATCTATAAAGAGGGGCATAGACATAGGTTAAGGGTAGTGCCAAAATTGTGTGGTGCACCAAAGGTGAAAACTGTTGCGTGTGTGTGGAGGTTTAACACGCCCCACAAGAGATACGATGCTAGCAAGGGTTGTGAATAGCCCCAAGATCATTATTATGATCCTGTTGAAGTACCCGTCTTACCATTGAACAGGTAAGGAATGGGGCTTGGTAGTATCATTATAGGTTAGAGATGATGATGGAAGTAACAAACTACTGTATTTCTTGATAACAATAGAATTTTTTTACCCAATGAGTGTGATTGATCAATTCCGCTAATTTTGTTATTATATTAAACTCCTTAGACTAATATTATATATTAGTCTTAAACATAACAATCCGGAGCTTGCTCAAACGATTCACAATGAACATTTTGTCACAAAACTCATTTTAGCGACTCTTTATCTGCTGGTTAGAAATAAGAGTAAATATTATGACACCTATCGAGCATGTTGAGCTCATAGCTGTTCCTTAACTTTTAGACTATAGCGTGTCGCCAATGTATGTGTGTTATAGTTAAAGGAAATTCACGAAGGACCGAAACCTAATAGGTTAATTATGAGTTTGGATGCTAAACAAGGATTAGTTTAGAAACTATACATAAGAGCTCCTCTGTCCATGTTCATTTGTGACATTTTCTCCCATAAGCCCATACTAACAACCAAGATTAAAATAAATACGTGCTATTTTGGACACACGATTAAAAAATACACTTAAAATTCATACTAATAACAATTATCTAGTTAAATAGACCAAAAAATTTAGCTATCATCAATTCAAATATATAAACGTTAATTTTTTATTTGTCAACAAAATACAGAGCAAAGTTCATCTCTAATAAACAGAAGAAAAAGATAGCTTGAAAAATAAAAATAAATTATAAATAAATATATAAAACTTGAGTTAAGTCTTAAGATACAACTGTTAGATGTATATCATCACTGAGCTGGCTTCAATAACAAAGTTAGGATTATTTTGAGGTGTTATGAGCCTAGAAAAAAATGTAAATATGTTAAATTTAAATATTTATGATATGACCGATGTTGTATAGACACATTGATGTCCTTTACAATAAAGAACGGTCAATTTATACGTTATAAGAGACAATAAGAACTCCTTAAATACTGTATCCAAGTTTTGTCTTATGGTATCTATTTGCCAGAAATACGGCATACAACCGATGTTTGTAGCAATCTATATCTGCAAGGTCGTATTAGGGTGTTACAACATTGCATAAGATGATTTATAAATGAATTTATAGTGTGAAATTAAATAAATGAAAATCTCTTTATGACAAATTAAAATAATTTGCCAACATTTTTGATACGACAACTTGACCTCACATTCATTTTAACATCTTTTAAATAAGCTCTATGATGTGATACACATTTATGGATAATGTAACTCTGTGAAGAGCGCGTTTATAATTTGACACACTAAGACTCTGTATATATGTATCTGGTCTAGCGTAACAAGATGGTATTCCTCGATTTTGCTGCATACATGTCTCATTTGGGTGTGTCAAAACATTAAGCCTTGAGATATCTACGCTAGATGACCTGTTGCAAGGTTATATGAATATGAAGTTGGAGCCATAGATGATTATACGACAGGTCGCATTTTAAACCAATGAGGAGATGTTATTATCTTGAGCCCGGGGGGGGGGTTGGGGGGGGGGGGGGGGGGGGGGGGGGGGGGGGGGGGGGGGGGGGGGGGGGGGCTTCAAACTCATTATTCTCGGGTGGAACGTGAAACATAGAATTTTGCAAAATGATGATCCATGGTTGAAATTCATAATAACCACAATCACCTAAAATATAGATAATTGTCGGGATGTGAATAAGTTTTACAAGTTGCAAATAAACTTAGTAATGTTAGCATCTTAACTGATATTGAACTGTGATTTTTGGTTTTAATTTATTATGAGTATAATCATTAGGGTTCTGGATCGCGAGAGTGAAAAGGTCAGGAACGTTACTATTATCCTTTTTGATGGGTATACATTCTCAGAATATCGCATAATAGCATCTTGTCAGTCTTATCTTGATCCCTACACGTGACACAGTTATGACAGTAAGTATATGATCAGTGATAAGAAGTCATATGAACACAGTTACGGTATAGAATGTGAAAATTTTGCTTAAAAAAAAAGTACAAAAAAAAGTGAGAAAAAGAAAAAATAAAATATTAGTAGGAAAGAAGTGTATAACTTTAAGAAAGGTTAAAAACGGGGCTTTTCGAAGCGTATTTCTTCGTTAATTTTCCTAAGATGAACACTTAGCTACTTTTTCGAGGTATTTAGTCAGAGGGGATCGAGATCCATGGGTTTTCTTAAGTGTTTACTTATAGCATTGCGCGAGGACACGCAATATCTTAGTATGGGGATATTTGGTATGTGTTTAATTATACATACCTTTGACCTTTAAAATCGAACTTAAATGACCAAAAAGTATTTGTATGTTTTCATCTTTATTGTGCAGGAAATGGATATCTGAGAAAAGGACGAAAAATCAAGCCAAAGCGGACAATGCCGAGCACGGAATGGAAAAGTCAAAGTCAAGTCAAAGCCAAAGTCAACAAAAGTCAACGGTCAAAGTCAAAGCCGAAACTAAAGAAATGTTAAATGGGCCTACCCGTACCCATCTAATGGGCCGGGTCAACCCATTTATACATATGGAAGACCAAAAGCCCAATTCCCTTTTATATAACTAGCTGGCCCAAAAACACCTATCCAAAACCCTTTTAATATTCAAAACGGGCCCAAATTAATACCTAAGCCCAAAATAAGCTGTTAGGTCCTAACTCTTTAACAGCTAACGGCTGTTAGCATACAAGGACCTTGCATGTAATATCACATAACACCCTTGAGGGCCATAAGATTAGCCAAACCCTCACAACCTTACCCCTTACTAAGGACTTATATGGAACATCAAACATAACACATTAGAAGGGGCTTGATCTAAGTTAATTTTTTGTGCCTAGTTAAACCAACCAGAATCTATCGCTCAATTGTTATTGCCTCGAATAGCTTAAGTTCTTCAACCCCTATTTTCCCGCCATTGGTTACTGTTTATCCTCTACACACACAATTCGTGTGTGCCCAATGCAACACAATCGAAGATAGTACAAATTCATACCATCACTACTATCTTGTTGCATTATATTGTGCTATGTATATGTGTTTGTATATAGCATATATACCAACTATATTTAGATGTGGGTCCCCCCCAACACCATAAAACAACATTCCAGGTTGGCAATCCTATATGATTTCATTGGTTGTGACATGATGAAAAAAATTGGATGGATAGGATTGATTTGATTGGGGGCCAAGGCAATTAAAGGGCCAAGATTGGGACTTTGAAGCTCTCACCAAACAAACACAAGAAGCACAAAGCTTGAAGATATCCCAGCCTATAAAAAGAGGAAAGAAGATAGAATGTAGGAGAGTTAGTTTAATTTTATTTTTTATGTTTTTATTGTCTTATTAATTCTGTCATTTTTAAAATTTTAAAGCCTTGTAATCACTTTATGTTTTAATGAAATTTTAAGATTTATGGTTATATGCAAATCTGTCCCTTTTTATATCTTTTATGTCATTAAGCTATTTTTGTTTAAAAAAATCATTTCCATAAGCTCTAATAAGCTTAAACACCTTGTCTTACTCATAAAAGCTTTTACAAAAGCTTTTTAATAGTTCACTGTGTCATCAAAACAAAGATTGGAATTTAAGCCTTTTGGATGATAAGCTGCAATGGAAGAGCTTATGGGTTAACTTATAGTTGCTTATTTATAAGCAAGGGTAGGTTTTAGAGCTTATTAGGTAAATAAAAAGTCCATGTTCAGCTGGGATAAAAGGTACTCTTTCTTATTCTTCTTTTTCTCTTTTTGAGCTTATTTTCTGCCATTGCTTATTATCAGCTTATCTATGCTTAATGTGCTTATTTCTTGCTTTATTGTGCTTATTGTATCTTATTTAAGCTTATCTTATCATGTTTAATGCTTCCTTCAAACTGTTTAAGCTTATTTTTCAAGTTCTGAATTCTTAAGGAGTGTTTGGGTCAAGGGTAGAACATGGGTTAAAACGGGTCAAAGTAAGCAAAAGTTTGTTTTGTGTTCTCAAGTCAGTCTAACTAGCTTAGGGTTAGTCTAAATATTAAGTCTTGCAAAGTTTTTATTAAGTTTGTTAAAATTTAAGTCAGTTTTATCATGGTTAAGGAGTCTGCAGTTTTGAAAGCTTTTTAATGAGCTTATTTTTCTTAAAATACTTAAGATTCTTTTTGAAATGGTGTTTTTAGAGTTAATAGTTAGTTCTAGTGCATCAATTTGCTTTAAACCTCCCTTTTGTCAAAATTCTTGCAAGAATTAAAATCTGTCAAGTAACGTTCTTGATCTTTAATTTTTAGTTAGTCAAAATAGTTTTTAGGGTCTAAAATTTTGTGTATAAGCTCCTTAGGTTGCATATTTCATCTGTTTTAACTCATTTTAGTTTTTGAAAGTCCTTTACTAGCTTAAATTTAAAGCTGAAATTTGTCCCTTATTTTCAATGAAAACCAAATCAGTGTGTGCTGATCCAAACAGCCTTTTTCAAAGTGATTTTCTAACTTATTTTTATTTTCAAAATTCCTTTTTATTGTTGATATGTGCTCTTTGATGACCCAACTCAATCTATTTTAAGCTTGTAAGTCCATAAGTTTCTTTTTGCTCAGCTAAATTTTAGCTCAAAAGTAGCATTTGTGGCTGTTTTGTTGACTGTCTTTAGCAATTGTGCTTATTTGCCTGGTTTAGCTTTTCTGCTTATATTTAGTTCCATATTTAGTTTAAATTTGCTTATTAGGTGATTAGTGTAGGTCTGCTTTTGCTTTTACTCAGTTAGTTTTTTTCCATTTACTTATTTTGCCTAAGTAAGCCTAGCAGTTAGCTTGATTTAAGACTTAGTATATAATAAGTAAATTTGCCCTTATTTAGTTGCTAATTTTCCAGCTTATTTTTCAGATTTATTAAAAGTCTTTTTTGTAATTTTGCTTATTTTTGTATTAAGTTTAAGTTTTTAAAAAGAAAAATGAAAAAAAAGAGAAAAAAGGGTGGCCATGGGGCTCGAACCCATGACCTCCCCCTTTAACACAAACGTCCTTAACACACACTCTCAATGCCAATTGCGCCAGTAGGGCCATCTGGTTTTCTACTACACAATTAAATTCTTAAGCCCTCTTTGCCCATTAAGCTTTCAGCCTATTTTGGGCTTATTTCATAGCTTATTCAATAAGCTGGCATCTCCTTTTTATTTTTCTTAGGTTAAGCATTCTCTAAGCTACTTTTTAGAATTTTTTCATAATTTTTCCAGTTTGTTTACTATTTTTAATTAATTTTTCTTTCTAAAACAGTTTTTAATTCATAATAAATTATTAAAAAGTCAAAAAAAAATTCAAAATTTTCTTTTATCATTTAGGACCTAGGAAAAATAAATTTGCATCCGTAGGGTTAATATATTAAAATTTCATTTTTAAAAGAACGGGTTTCGATCCCGTTCTTGTTTTCTTCGCGTTTTTAACTTTAAACACCTTCGTTTTTGGTCTAGTTTTCTCTATTCTTACTTTTTAGTCATTTAGGATTAATTAAAAGTAAAAAAAAAATCACTTTAGGTTTAAATTTTGAAAAATTAGGTTTTAAGTTGCGTTTTTACATTCCCGTTTTTAGGTTTTATCTTAAATTGCTTTCGTTTTAGGGTTTCTTTTACTTGTTTTTTGCGTTTTTAATTGTAGAAATAGAATCCAATCAAATTTGTAATTATTCAAGCATTGTTTACAAACCGATTCTTGATTTTCAAATTCACGCCTCGTCTGGAAGAACGACCCGGGTCCGGTTTTAAACTTTGTGGATAACGAAGTGAAAAACCGATACTCCCTGTTTACTTTACTACTATTATTGATATTATCCTATTTATTATTTATTATATATATTTATTATATATTTATATGTAGTAAAAAGGAATTTGTCAATTTTTGGCGCCGCTGCCGGGGAGGCCGTGAGACGATTATCGAGTTGAAGTTTGTTGTGCCTTGAAGACCCTTCCTTGTGAAGTTATTTTCTTTATAAAAATACAAAAATATTTTTCATTTTCATTTATTAGTATATAAAAAAAATAAAAAAAATAAAATAAAAACATTGTCCTAAATAAAGATAAACAATTCATCATCAATATAATGCTTTCTACTGAAGCATTATCATAATAAGTTCCCGAATCAAAGTTAAAACTTGCCTTTTGTGTCACTTGCTAGGTACGGCTCACCTTTAATTGATTAACAAACTACAAGAGGGGTATAAGGCGGGTTGTTCCGAGGAACTACGACCCTAAAGGAGAAAGGTTTTTAATAGCTTCGCGCTTTCCTACTCCTCCGCTCCTTTGTGCGTTTTTCTTTTAAAGAGTTACCGTGAAGCTTGTTGATTAATTGGTTTAAGTTGTCTTATCTCATTTTGTCCTTTAATAAAATGAATTGTTTAAAAAACCTAAAAACCCAAAAATAATCTTCTTTTTCTTCTTATCCATTTAATTCTTTTCTTAACCCTTTATATTGTTTAATTCTTATGGCTTCACTCGATGATTGTTTGAATCTTCTCTTCACGTTTAAAGAGTGTTCGTTTTGTGGAACTTTGTATAATAAAGAATGTTATTGTTCGTCCAACCAACGTCATTGCTTTCATTGTAAAGATGCGTTAGGAGATGGTTTTCTTTGTCGACGATGTACTTGTATGAGGTGTGGAAGTGGTCTTAGCAAAGGACTTTGTTTGATTTGTGCTTCAAGATATGGAAATAATCCGAATCCGAATTCTTTAAATGATTCTCAAAATATTTCCGAAAACGTTTCACAAAGTCCTCCACCAATCACCCAAAATTGTTGTTACAAGTGTGAAGAACCGTTGGATGGCTTCTTTTGTCATCAATGTACTTGCAAGTCTTGTGGGAAAGGTGCTCATTATGGTTATAATTGTCCACCGCAAGTTCCGATTATCTCTAATCTGGAACCATGCAAAAATCAAACCGTTGATGAGCTCCCACAGACTTTGCCAAGTGTTCATCCGACATGCAATTCTGGAGATGAGAATTCATTCACTTATGATTCCAAACCTAATTTTGTTGATGATTCTCCTAACGTTTTCAACCCACCTCCGCAACCCTCGACGTATTCTTATGAGTTTTGTGGGAACGACACTTATTATGGTCACGATTGTTCACCTCATGTTCCGTTTACCTATAATCCGGAACCGTGTTACACTCAAAACTTTAATTTCCCACAAAATTTTCATAGTTTTCAACAATATCTTTGTTGTACCCGTTGCGGAGGCCCGCATGAGACTTTTCAATGTCAACAAGTGATCTTCTACGAACCTTGTTGCGAAAATTGCAGAGGCCCGCATGAGACTTTTCAATGTGATCAATTGATCTTCGATGAGCCTTATTGTGAAAACTGCGGGGGTCCTCATGAAACTTTTCAATGTCAACCGGTGAATGAAAATTATTATGAGCCAAATTTTTGCTATGATTCTAATTCTTTCGGTTTTGACCAAGTTCAACCCCCGCAGTCTCCCGTCATTCATCAACCTCCTCAAGAAACGACTGTGGAAATGTTGCAAGCTAGAGAAGACCTTATGGAATCTATAGAAACATTTTTAAAGAAATTTAATCGTATATCTTTTAGAGAAACACCAAAGGTTTTAATGCAAGCTTGGGACACATTTTTTGAAATTAAACATGCATGTAAAGAAAAACAACATCAACCAGAGGTTATATAAGAATTACTTAACAAACTTCTTAATGATGTGAAAATTATAAGTGAGGAGCTGGCAGAGTTTATTAATAGTCCGAGTTGGAATCGTCCTGCCATTTACTATGATGATGATGAGGACGATACCATTGCAGTCACACCAGTTTTATCAACCGAGGAGCCCGTTGACTCTCTCATAATGGAGGACGAGCATCTTGACACTATTCCGGCAACGAAATCAGACAAAGTAATAAAGTCTAGTGTTGAGAACCTTGTCCCGATCCCAAGTGAGTCCGAGGGTATTTCCGACGGTGTGTGTGATATGCCTCTTTGTAACAATCCTACCCCTCTTGAAGCTTTCAAAAAACACTCTGAGATTGTCGTCGATTTCAACGATGATTCTACTTCGAGTGATGACGATTCTCCTTACGATGAGGATATCGAGTATGTCGATGCATCACCTCCCGATGTTGAGATCGTCAGCTCAGAGGTGGTGGAGATTGTTATCCCGGAAGTTGGAGGGATTGATACTGATATTCTTCTAATAATCAAAGACGTTATTCTTCGTGAAAAATTGTTGAATTTCAATCTTCTTTTTGTTAACATCGAAGCATTAAAAGATAATCCCACTCCATCTTTCAATGTTATGACCAAGTCTTCCTCCACATCTCCTAACTTTTTCTTGGAGGAGACTAACACCATTGATAATTCTTTACCCGAAACTAAAACTTTTTGCTTTAATCTAGAAGAGATTAGTAGTGGCAGATCCACTTCTTATTCAGATTTATCTCTTCCGGATTATGAAGCTTTCTATCTCGATGACGATCATGTTGAAGAAAAGAGTAGTGGCAGTACCACTACTCATGCTGATTTTTCTCCATATGATTCGTTCATCTTTGATCTTTTGATCAATTCGTGTCCTCCTGCCGATAGAAGTAACTGTTATCATGAGGAGTTCACCGGTGAACTCGCTCACATCATATCTCCACCAGAGTATGATTGTTTCTACTTTAAGAATGAGCCCGATCAGGGCAATTTCACGATGGATGTGGTGGAGGATATTTTTGATAATCCGACAAGAGAACCAAGAGTTCATATAACACCCCCATTTTCGGGACAACGCAGCGGAACATATATGGGTGTTACTTCATAATACAATCACACATAATTCATA
>BQNB010168589.1:3642-13874 GCA_026074375.1 Tanacetum coccineum
GAGTATCGGTACCTGCGGCATTTGTTTCTTCATTGGTTGCCATTGAATAAGTTTGTTTAGAAATGATCTGATCGTAAGTGATTGATGATTTGTTTTAATTTGTGTATGAGTGTTTGTTGTTGTTTGATTGTTTAGTTCGGTTCAAGAGGGAAAGCTTGTTCGGTTGTCCAAGTAGACACTCATTCGGTCCTTACTCGTTCGAGCCTTACTCGTTCGATCGACACTCGTTCGATCCTTACTCGTTCGATCGACACTCGTTCGATCCTTACTTGTTCGAGCCTTACTCGTTCGATCGACACTCGTTCGATCCTTACTCGATCTCTTGTTCGATCCTCCTAGATCGGTCTTCAAAGATTTTCCTTAGTTCGATCCCTTGATCGATCCTCTCGTCCTTTATTAATACTTTTCGAACCAAAACAAAATGAACAAAAGAAAAACACGAGATCGTTGATTGCTAACAAGATGGTTTTAATGATATTGGATTAAACATAAACCATCTTTGAATCAAGAATCAAACAAACAATTAATCAAACCCCTTTTTTTTTCGAAATCAAGAAGAAAAAAAATACAAACCAAATCAATACATCAATCTTGTAGGCTCTTGATACCAATTGTAGGATCCCTAGATCATTCCATGGATGAAATCACAAGATCAATGGCAATAAAAGATTAAACATTAAAGAACTTTTAATTGAAAGAAACAAAAAGTTGCTACAAACCCTTAAGATGAAAAATAATGGAGAAGCTAACCTAATTTTGACTAAACTAGGTGTATTTATACTAAAAAGGATTTGCCTTTGAGGGCTTTCTTTTTGGGCTTTTTACATCTTGGCCCGTATACATAATAAACATTAATTAACATTGACTTTCGAGCTAGACTTTTGTCTTGTATCTTCGAGTGACCGAAGCTTCTTTGTTCGGGTCCATTTATGTGAACCTAACATCAACCTAAGTTGAGAATGTGCCCCCTTTCTAAATTCTAAAAGAAGAAAATTCATTGACATCCGTCAATGTATTTTTGTTTGCTGTTTATTACTATGCATCTGATGCATAATAGCACATGTACAAACATACAAACTTGATAACTTTACCTGTTGATATCCGAAAAGGTGAAGGGGTAGTTACCACTGAACTCAATGGTATTATGACCTAAGGGGCTACCAAGCATTTTATGCTTGCTCTTTGTGCTAGTTTAGTTTTAGCTATTTAACTTGCGTATGCTTGCATACTCTGGAAAACCTCCACAATAACTGATCTTTGTTTAGCCATTATATTTTTTTATTGCGATATATTTGTCTAAACTAGATTGTACAAATAATCCTTCCATCTCTCTACTGGTTATTTATCTGCACAATATCAGCCTACTCTCATATAATATTCTTTGTATTGTTATAGACGTACTTTGTAACACCCCCATTTTTACGTATAGCAGCGAAAGATAATCTGGGGAATCATAGACACATATATAGAAAACGACTCAAAAGAGATGTTTTCAAAAGATATGTTATCATTCATTTAAAATCAGAGTTTTACAAAGGCAGATCCCAAAATCTAGAAACATTAAGTATGAATGATAACAGGTTTTAGCCATCTTCAAGTTCATGTCACTCCATGCCATGGTCTGCTTAGTTACCTGAGATAAACATTCTAAAAAGATCAACACAATGGTTGAGTAAAATTCATAGGTTTATGATAAATAGTGTGAACATCATATTTGATAATTTCAATGAGTACAAGTATTATTGCCCTTAGTTTATGAATCACATATATAAACTTAATAGAATTGGGGGTCTCTACCCGAGACATTCTAGGAGTCACTTATCCAAAGAGATGCTAGGAGCTACTATAAAGAGGTATTAGGAGATACTACCCGAAAAGATATTGGGAGATACTGCCCAAAGAAGTATTGGGAGATACTACCCGAAAAGATATTGGGAGATACTATCTAAAGAAATATTGGGAGTCACTATCCTAAGAGATACTTCCATGTACTTAGGCAATAATATATTAGAATAGCATATGGTTTAGAAAACACTTGCATTCATGATTGATTTATAGCATGTATCCCCCTCGCGGGTTTATAAAACATTCAAAAGATTGAAAATGCGAGGCTATGAATCTCACCTGATAGGTGGTTGTAATAAATATTCCAAAATGAAAGTTGACGACTTTATCACAATCTTAACAGGGAAGGTTGGTATAGCAAGATGATAGTAAACAGCCACGTCACGCAACTTGAGTAAATATGTCAAGTCTTATGAAGATTGTACTCTAAAACTTTGGTTTTTAATAGTTTAATATTGTTATGAGTTTGATTGGAGAGTTGGGAAATTGTATCACCGTTCGGGCCATCATATTTAGAAGTCATTCTATAAACGTTTGAGGAGTCAGGGCACATTAAATCGTTAACCTAACAGACTCAGTCAGAACGTAATATCGAGATGACAACTCCTTAATATGAAGCTCCCTAGTATTGAGATACAGTATACCCTTTAAGGATTTAGATAAATTATTTACATTTTAAACCTCGGAAAATAGGTAAATGATAGTTTATACCCTAGACTTTAAAAGTTGGTAAAAATAATCCATTGATTATATAACACCCCGTGTTTTCGGTCATTGTACGACGATTGCGTGCCCGATGTCGTAAATATTATTTTACGAGTTTCCGTGAACGAGCGTCGACATTTAAAATTTTATTTGTCGCTAATAAATATTTTCGTATTTTATTATGAAAAATTTGGAGAAGAATTGATAACTTTTATTTTTGACGTTTCGCGAGTCGACATTTGACCGCGCGTTCGTTAATCGTTTCGAGCTTCGTAAAATTTACGACGTGTCTCGTTATTATTTTTATGATCATAAAATATTATTTTATGAACCATGTCATCTTTGTTTCCTGACCTTGGTTATAGCTCGCGTTTAAGGCTCGCGTTTAATTAAAAGTGGGTACAAGATATTATGAGATATTTACACAAGATATTATGAGATATTTATACAAGATATATATACAAGTAGCTAGTAGCAAAACTCATTTTCTCTTCCTATTTGTCTTGTGGTTTCAGCCGAACATCACCACACACACACAATATGATATCAAAAACATTTTCTTTCTCTCTTTGTCTTTGAGGTTAGGCCGCATATTATAACCCACACAAACCATTCATTTTTCTAGTTTGATCTCATTAACACATTCAATTATCACTTAAATGATGATGTGAATCAAGTAGAAACCAAGTTGTAGTTTGGTTTCTCTTTTCCTTCTTGGTTCGAATCAAGCAAAAGGCCACAAGGAAGTGGTTTTGTTGATTGGTTATTATTCAGGTTGATTAAAGATGGTTTTGGTTTGGGTTGGTTGAGGTGAGCCGCGGCTAAGATTCAAGAAGGACAACCTGACATTTCCTTTTCCCGACTTTGCTTCCGTATAGCATAGTGAGCTCATTTTTATGTATATTTCAATTATTTTATTCATTTGATTTTATTAAATAAATATGTATATATGTGATGAAATCGAGTTGAAACTTGCGGCGTCTAGTGCATGGTGATATAAAATGATTTAGTGGGCTAAGTATAAATTGTATGTCATGTTAGATGTAGTTTTGATGAGCTAGTTGGTCGAAAACGGATTTTGGCGTGGTTTGTAATAAGTTCACTGTGAGCAGAAAGTTTAGCACGCCAAACGAGGATCGAGATTTCGTAAAATCTGATTTTAGGCTTTTAAATATGATAAAGCTTTCCGAGACGATCGTTTCGATATAAAACGGAGCTTCTAACTCCTAATAACGAGAAAGTTAGAGCGAAAACGAGATATATATTCGAGGTATAAAAATCCAGCATTTGTTAAAATAATAGTTGCTGTCTCTGATTTAAAAGCACTGTTTGAGCACTTTCGAGTCCGTTTCGGCCTTCCGGCGAAACACGAAAGTTGCTCGGAATGATGTTTTACTTTTTCGCGAGGCTCGCTAGTTTTAAAAGCGAGTGATAACGGGTCTTAAGGCGGGGGCAAAATCTGGCTGTTTGGTAATTAGTACACTGCATCAGACCTGATGCGAGTGCGTTTTCGCCCATTTCAGTCGAGTTTCGGGTCTCGGACAAAACTGGAAAGTTGTTCAAAATAACGTTTTACCTTTCCGCGAGGTTTTCTAGAATTAAGGACGCCTTATAACGGGTCAAAAACGCAAACGCAGGTATGCGTTTTGGTAATATTTGTTGGCAGAAACTGGTAGGGGCATTTTGGTCATTTTCTGTTGGGTTTCGGGTTTCGACTAAAACTAAAAAGTTGTTCGGAATATCGTTTCGCATAAATTCTCTTTAGAACCCGAATCGTGAAAATGTGATTTAGTGGGTCGTTTTGGTCGGGTCAGACTTAGAAAATAAATATATTTTATAAAAGTCAAACGTAAAAGTCAAAGAAGACTTTAATAAACGTTCACGTGTTGTGAAGGTGATTTCGATTAATAAAAATATATCGATTACTCTACTATCGTAAGTACTATTTTTGAGACCGTTGGTCGATTCTAAATATGGAAAGTATAAAACGGTAACTTTTCGTAATAGCCGGAATGTGATATCATTATGAGAGATTGGTGACTAATTAAGCGTCGAAGGTTCGACGAGGTGAATAAATATTATTATGAACATAATATTGTGTCGAGACTTACTAAAAAGGGAAACTTATTGAAAATAGAAAGATTTTTAATTAAGTGTGTTAGGAATTATGTATTCATAGTTACTCCTGGTAGTTATAGTCATTACTACTGGTAGTATATTAGTTACTCCTGGTAGAGTAATTTTGTCATTAGTACTGGTAGTATAATAATGGTTACTACTGGTAGTGTTATAGTTAGTCCGGGTAGTACAAATGGAAAATAGTATATATAAAATATACTCAGTGTTAAGGTTAGGACGCGCAAGTGGATTTCTCATCACATATATGTATGTAAACATATATATAAATATATATATGTTTTCGTTGTAACGATGTACACATCGTTGATAGTACTTTATACATATTGTAATCGAGCGACATAATTATAGGTCGTGGTCGAGATCGTTGCTGCTTCGTTGTGATTTATTCGGTTTATTTGATCTTGATCGTTGATCAAGGTGAGTTCATAGCCCCATGTTTTACAATTATTGATTTACAAGTTTTGGGGTGAGAAACATGCTTTGTTTTACAAATTGGACGCAAGTGTACATTTTATCATGATTACGTGTTTGCCTAAGTAGCGATAACCCACTATGCCCATGAATCATGAACTGTTAATTCCTGGTTTGGAAGCGCGAGTGATTATAGATAGATCTATTTGGGATTGACCTCCCCGTTCGGGTGACTAGCTATCACTGGAAACGAACGTATATCATGTCGGATACTGGATGTTACGGGTTGAACATCATCACGGGCAATGTAGGCAATATTTATATATTGTATTCAATTATGTCGAGCTTCGGTGTCATGAGCTTAGGAAAACGTAATTACATTTTGTGATGTCTGCATCTGTTGCATTATCACAGGGAAAGTCTTGCAGTCCTGCATATTATAATTTACTAACCTATGAATTCACTAACATTTTTGTTGACGTTTTAAAGCAATGTTTTCAGGTGGTCAATATGAAGATAGTTTGGATGGGACGGAACGCGGATATCAAGAATGAAGGCTCGGTGAACATATGTTTATAAATTAATGAAACATTTTTGAAATAAAGTCGTGATATGACTTGTATAGTTTGGGACCTATCTTGTGACTCTGATTCTCTTTTAAACTAATGAGATGAAATTTGTTAATAAACGTATGTTTGGCATTTACTAGGACTCGTGTGCATGTATTATGAAGTAGCACCCTAAATGTTATATTCCGTTGCGTATCCCATTTTTAGGGGTGTTACATATTGTCTAAAGATCTATGCCGAACCCACTGGGCAGGACTGTGTAACATTTAAGCATCAACACATAAATGGGTAGCATGGGTCGTAGATGGCGGTGCTTGATGACTTAATACCACCAAGGTATGTGTGGCATGCTCTTGACTTGTAAGAGCGCATTTTACAAGGGACTGACGACGTTGGAATATGTGTGCAGGCTGGTGCTGCTATACCGGAACAATATAAGCCTTCAACCGTTCTTCATCCAGTTTCATTTAATGCCTCACCCGACCCATGCTCGACAACCTTCTCTCCTCGCCCGACCTATGCTACTCTCACATCTCATTTCCCTAAGACACCGTCTAAATCAACTGCACTGCAGATTTAATCATAATGACCACCATCGCCCTAAAAAATCCATTCGCACTGCAGATTTAATCATAATGACCACCAAAAATAGCTCCAGCCACCAAAAAGATAGGCGACGGTAAAAAAGAACAATAGAGTTCAGAATGGTAAGTTTTTAAAATGGGGTTCATTTTCACCAACACCGAATTATGGTACCAATAATATGGAAGATGGATGTAGAATGAATGTTGATTCAGCTATTGTTTGGTGGCAATCAAACAAATGTTTGGCATTTTCCTTACCGTTTGCGTGAAAAGTAAATTGAGGGAGCATGTTAGTAACATTACAGTGTCGTGTGTTGGCAGAGGATTGATGGGTTATCTCGGGAATAAGTATACATTTTTTAAACATCATTACTGTTTTTTTAACATGTTTTATAATTATTTTGCACGATTAATGTGAATTGAATGATTGTTTGTTATCCGCAGGGATCAGTATACTTTGGCGATTTTGGCTCTCATTTCATAGCAGGACAATGCTGACACATATAGAAAGGCAAGCACCCTTGCCAGCATCAACAACAATGAACGCTGCCCAAAGAGTATTCTGATTGTTTAGAAGTTTTTACTCTTTAGCCCCTTAACCAGTTTCTATATATAAAGAAGCTATTATAATTGTAAGTTGTAACATCGTAGTCTCAGTAACCAACATTTAACACATTACATGTAAAAAGTGACAAAAACTGTGTTGCTCGACGTGTACTAACATAACTCATGTCAACCCAAAACTTTATTACTTGCTACATAATCTGCGCGACCCGCTATTGTGCCACACCATTACTGATATTTTATCCATTTTAACTAATACTCATTGTTTACAGATACAGGCGTTACAAGATGGAACAACAGTGGTCATTGGAGGGAAGACTAGCAGATCTAAGATTAAGTTTCCTGAGGAAATGAACCGTGTGCTGGTTCATGTCCCAGAAAATAAACAAACCATCTGATGTTGTATGTGCCTAACTCAAACCCATCATCAAACTTTCAAACAAGACTAAGACGATTTTTCATGAGCACGTTGATCTAGCCGTATACAGTACATAAAATCATAGTCAAAAGAAGAGTTGGGATGGATGTAGACCAATCGGGGCAAGGATATATATGATCAGGTATTGATTGGGTTATCATGTTTCTTTATAGCATGCGCATATAAGAACACTACTTTGTGTATTGGGTTTTATTAGATCTTCTTCTTAACAAACTCATTACTTACACGGATTTTTGTGGGCTTAGGAGGTTATCCACTCGAGCTTATGAGCTTAGAAATTCCTTAAGCTCAAGTGAATATGATCATAGGCTCGAAAAAGTGAGCTCATGAGCTTATCAAAAGTTTGAATAAGCTTATGAGACCAATAAAACTTTCTAATATAGGTATTCAAGCTTTTTGTACACTTTATGTCTATTGGCAACGACAAGGAACATGTTATTACCAAAACCTTCTTAATTTTATGTATTCAGAGCACATATTACATTATATAAGACAAAATGCTGAAAGTTTGAACTAGCTAGATAAGTTGATTCGCGTTTTGAATCTGTTTACCCTCATGTAGAGTAGGTAGAGTAGAGCTAGTACAATGGTGGATGATATAGGTATGGATGAGGGTATAAAACTTACGGATATGCTTAAGTTGCTTAAGACCCTACTATGTAGTATGGAGGCTATGAAGTAGGACATGGTGTGTACCCACAAGCCCAACAGCGGCACCAACCACAACGATAGGTAAGCTAAACACTGTTAAGTCGTCTTGAATCCTTATATCCAGGATCATGTTACACAGGTCTTCATCCTTATATCCAGGATCTTATGATCAAACAATCATCATGTACATCATCCTATTATTATGCAGCAAAAATAACATAAGAACAAGAATATATATGTGGTTGAACCCTTTCTGCAGAATTTTATTGATATGAATAAAAGTGGGTTACAAAAGTTTGTACAGAAACCTATCTATATATAAGAGATGAATCGGTGTGTTTGTGATGAAGGGACGTGATGGTTTAGAGAAACCATACGTCTGTACCTTTTCACAATTATAACAACCGTTCCCTTTTTCTATCCTAAAATAGGTTCGGGTTTGGGCCTCTAAGAATCTGTACAGGCTTTACAAAAGATTTGTGGATTAATATCCAACATATTCCTCCCTAATCTATAAATCTTTTGTTCTTCTTGTTCCTGAGATCATCTTGAAGTTTCAATCTTCATTGGCAGTATGATGTATGCATTAGTTTGTGCTTGCCTTCCTCTTCCTCCTTGAGGGTAATTCCAAAATGCTCGACTCTTCCTTTCTCTTTTGCAGCCAACGATCCATCCATGTTACCATCTCCGTGGTAATCTTCGAAGCGCCTAATGCCTTCGTATCCTCCAGTGGGATTCCTCGATGATCTTGCTGCCTTATAATGCGAGACAAGGGCTTCCAAATAGTCAAGGTAGCATCTTTGGATCTATATTTTTTATTCCATCGGATCTCATTAATCCTAGGATCTCTGCAAGTGCTCTAAATTTTCTGGCAAAAAATGCATACCAAAATCTTTGAGTCTGCCTTCATCTTCCTTTTTTTCAAAAAAAAGGCATGATCTTCTTTTCCTTCTTTTCTTCCTTTAATTCTGTCCGCTGCCTTTGTTCTTTCTCCTTATTTTCTTCTTATGGATCCATCATGATCTTTATAAAAACGCAGGTTTCTTCTTGAATGATGATAGTCGACATGACTTGTTGTGTTGCTTGATCCCTTCCGCTCTGATACCATTGTTAAGACGTCTCGAATCCTTATATCCAGGATCATGTTACACAGGTCTTCATCCTTATATCCAGGATCTTATGATCAAACAATCATCATGTACATCATCCTATTATTATGCAGCAAAAATAACATAAGAACAAGAATATATATGTGGTTGAACCCTTTCTGCAGAATTTTATTGATATGAAAAAGTGGGTTACAAAAGTTTGTACAGAAACCTATCTATATATAAGAGATGAATCGGTGTGTTTGTGATGAAGGGATGTGATGGTTTAGAGAAACCATACGTCTATACCTTTTCACAATTATAACAACCGTTCCTTTTTCTATCCAAAAATAGGTTTGGGTTTGGGCCTCTAAGAATCTGTACAGGCTTTACAAAAGATTTGTGGATTAATATCCAACATCTTGAACAGCAAACCACCACAGCAGACCACTTTTCTTTATATCTTTCCACCTCATAGGTTAACTCTTGCACCACTAGTAATAACAGCCGTTCACCATCCTCCCTCACTTCTTTAGCTGCAGCATCTTCTTGCTTAGAAGCCTCTTCCACGGAACCCTATTACAACAACACAGGTTAGCTATGTTAACATACATTCAGAAGTCTGATTTCTACATACTAACCACCTCCTGTTAGTTCAAAGATGATTGTTTCAACCAAAAATAGATGTCAAATTTCATTAACAGAAAGCTATTTGCGAAGAACAGGCAGCTAATTCATGTGTCCGTGTGCACTAACAATTGGTAGCTAATTTGCTGCAATAACGGCAGCTAATTCGTGTGTTTGTGTGAAACAGGAAGCTAATCAGCAGCTAATTCGCTGCACTAACAGGCAACTAATTCGCTACAATAATAGGCAGCTAAATCGTGTGTTCGTGTGCAATAACAAGCAGTTAAATTGCTGCAATAACAGGCAGCTAAGTCGCTGCAATAACAGGCAGCTAAGTCTTGTGCAATGTAATGCATCTAATATATCCTTTCCTAAACACACCCTAGTCCCAGTCTTCATCCATAGAAGTTTCGTTGTATGGTTCTTTTCCTTTAGCAAACATATATACAAAGAAAAAAAATGCATTAGATAATATACTGCCGATTCAGTCAAGGACTATATTAGAAAATTATTTCCCACTACTACAGAATGTGCCTTGACTCATGCATTAAGTCAATCATGATACATTCCAAGTGGATCAACTCTATACACTGGTTACCTAGCTAAGGAT
>BQNB010168591.1:0-13873 GCA_026074375.1 Tanacetum coccineum
GCATTATATCACAATCGGTAACTACTACAAGATAATAATGAAATTAACTGAAAATAATGTAAATAAATTAGGTGAAATTGAAAAAGAAAGTAGTACCAATTGAAGAACGAAGCGTGAAATGTACGAAATCCTAAAATCATTTAAAACTCATCAACGTAACATCCAAAACCTAAAGCTATCATTATAACAGTATAAAATCCATCTATACATCATCGATAACTATTACTAAACGAATACCGAAATTAACGAAAAAACAAAACAATTAAATTAATATAAATTACACTTATTCGCTTCTAAATCCTAACTTTAACATTTATCTAATAATTAGCCGCATTTCATCCAAAACCTAATTTATAACAGTAATCAACAATCATCTAACAGTCTATACCTAATCTATAGATAATGAATAATTGAGTGCATTATATCACAATCGGTAACTACTACAAGATAATAATGAAATTAACTGAAAATAATGTAAATAAATTAGGTGAAATTGAAAAAGAAAGTAGTACCAATTGAAGAACGAAGCGTGAGATGTACGAAAACCTAAAATCATTTAACACTCATCAACGTAACATCCAAAACCTAAAGCTATCATTATAACAGTATAAAATCCATCTACAAATCACTGATAACTATTACTAAACGAATACTGAAATTAACGAAAACCGAAGCAATTAAACTAATAAAAAATTACACTTATTCGCTTCTAAATCCTAACAGTTTAACATTTATCTAATAATTAACCGCATTTCATCCAAAACCTAATTTATAACAGTAATCAACAATCATCTAACAGTGTATACCTATACTATAAATCTATAAATAATTAAGTGCATTATATCACAATCGGTGACTACTAGAGCGTGATAATGAAATTAAGTGAAAATAATGTAAATAAATTAGGTGAAATTGAAGAGGAAAATAGTACCGATTGAAGAACGATGCGTGAAATGTACGAAATTGTAATGTTGAAATTAATTTATTTAGTTTTAGGTAGGGTTTTAAGTGAAGACGAAATTATGAAGAAAAAAAAAAGTGTGGAAAACTAGCAGCGGAAATAGCGGTATTTATAGAAAAAGGCTGATTATATGAAAAAGGGGGGAATTGGGGATTTTTTTTTTAGAATGGGCGGAAAAATAAAAAACGTGACTGAACAAAAAGGTTTAGGTAGATAAAATAAAACGTGATTATTTTTTACCAGGTTTAGGTAGATAAAATAAAACGTGATTATTTTTGACCGGATGTATATCTAACTACTATTATCATTGGACCGTTTTGTTTGAAGGCAGGTTTTACCATGGGTGTGAGATTTGTAAATGGCTGGTTTAGAATCAAGGGTGAGTGCTCAAAGAATTATGTTTGGTTACACACAGGTTTGAAAGATATTTCTAGAAATGATGTTTGTTTCTCATATTTTGATATGTGAATGATAGAAAAAAAAAGTCAAATTAATATACAATATTAGCATCTCATATTGATAATACAACTGATACAATATAACAGAATACAAAAAAAAGCGTGTTTGGCAGATCCAAACTAACCAAATATACATCTTGCGAACACCTGGGAACACATAAGAAACAAAATAGGCTATTTAACATCGAAACCACCACATACTTTCGAGTTCAAAAGTTAACATAAACCTCCAAAAGGCAACAAAAATGCTAGAACTCATGCTCATAATAAGCTACAACGAAACGAGGATATCACATATCACATCCCACATATGAACAAGCTGATGCCAAGTCCATGTAATACACAAGCTGGGGTGACTACCCCCCACTACCTAACACCGCTCCCCCCCCACCCCACACATCGCCGACTCCACAACTGCCCCCCTCCACCCGTTTCCCCACCCACACTCACCAAACTAAAACCGCCCCCCCCTACTCCACCACCTTCCGCCGCCCTCCGCCTCCCCCCCTGGATGCCACCCGCTACCCCCTACCTCCCCCCCCACACCCACTATCGCCAACCGCCCCCATCCTCACACCCTCACCCCACCCTCTCCCCCCCGACCACCTACCACGCCACCATCAACCCCGGTCCTACTCACAGACCCACACGCCCCGCCCCCCACACAACACACCCATACCCCCCCCCCCCCACCGAACCCACTCCCTCCTCTCCATCACCTCCTCTACCTTCCCTCCTCCCCCCTAACACCCTCTCCCACACCCCCCATCCCCTACCCCACACAAAGCTCACCCCCCCCGCCACACCCACGCCCTCACTGTCCCCCCCCCCACCAATCCACGCACACACACCAACCCCACTAGCACCTCCCGCCCAACACCCACCACACCCGCCACACCATACCCCACGCAACCCCACCCTGCCCCATCGCCCACACCCCCCCCTACTACCTCCCACTACACACTCACCTAGCCAGCCCCCCTCCCCCCAAACACCCATCCCCACCCGCCCACGCTCCCCCATCCCCCCACTACCAGCACACCCCCCTTCCTCGATTAAAAAGATTATCTCATCACAACCACGCCCACTTCCCCGGCACACACCACCCCCAACCCCACCCGCCCCCCGCCAACCCCAACACCCCACCTGCCCACCACAACCCCCACTTCACGCCCCCCGTACTCCCACTCCGACCCCACCACTACCCTCCCCCCCCACCCCGCCCCACCACCACCCATTCACTCCAACCTCCCCTACACCACTCCCCCACCCCCCCGCCCCCCCCCCCCGCCCCAGCCCGCATAATCACCCCAACCCACACCGCACCCCCCAATCTAACTACGATCGCTCGTGTGCTGTCTGTACTAGTGGAGGGGTAGTAGGACCCCCCCCACCACTCCCGAGGGAGCGGCCTTCCCTCATCCCCCCTCACACTCCGCGCCCCCCTAACACTCCCCTACCCCCCCCAACACCCCCACCCCTTCGCCACCCATATCACTACACCTCTGAATACCCCACTACCACACCCCCACTAACACACCCCGCCTCCCTAACAACCTGCGTACCCCAACACCCCTACCACCACACCCCAAACCCCCCCCGCCCCTAATCACTCCCCCCTCCCTTGACTAAACCCTCCCTCCACCTGCACACAAAACCCCCACCCCGCTCACTACACCATCACCACACACCCCCTCGCCCTCCCCTCACTCTCTACACCAACATCCTCCACTCTGCACACCCCCCCCCACACCACCCACCCGCAACAACCCCTCCACGATCTCCCCACCCCGTTTTCCACCCCCCACCCCGCCCCACCCCCCCCCCCACCTATCGTAACTACCCCCCCCTACCCCCCCCCCACCCTCAGCCGCACCCAACCCACCCACCCCCCACCTCAACTCCCCCCCCCCCCCCCCACAGCCACACTTCAGCCACCCCAGATACCGTGCCCCACGCGCATTCACGACTCCCCCCCCCACAAGCGCAACCAACCAGCCCCCCCCACCCCCCAATACCTACCCACCCCGAACCCCCCCCCCCCCTCCCACTCCCACCCCCTCCTACCCCCCCCCACGACCCTACTTCCCCTCCCCCCCCCACACCCCAACCGCCACAACACGCCTCACCACCCCACCCCACCAACAAACCCCCCCCCCCACCCCACCCCCGCCCCAAATCCAACCACCCCTCCCTCCCCCACCCATCAATCCCTCCCAACCCTCTACACTCCTCCCCCCAACCCCAATCCCCCCACCCCCCCTCCCCCTGCCCCCCCCACTTACCCCGAGCCCCCCCCCAAACACCCAACCACCCCCACCCCCCCACCGACCCCACCTTCACACAACAACACCTCCGCTCGCTTCCCAACCCACGTACCCACACCACCTGACTCACACACCACCTTCGTCCCCGCACCACCGCCACCCATCTCCCCACTACCAAATCATCCCTACCCCCCCGCCCCCTTACCCAACCCAAACCCCAACCCTCCCCATTGCGCTCCGACCCTACACACACTACCACCCCACACCAGCCCCCCCACCCCCCCCACCCCCCCCCCTAACTCCCCTCCCCACTCCCCCCCACCCAATCCCCCCCCACCTCCATGCCACACTCCCCACCAAAAAACCCCCCCCACACCCTCACCCTCACGATTCCACCCCCACCATCACACCCACCCCCCCTAAGCGCAGACTCCTACTCCCCACGCCTCCCACCCCACCTAAGCCATGCCACGCCCCCCCTACCCCTAACCAAAATCACACCCCCAAATCGCCCTAAGCCCCCCCCCCACAGTCACCCTCCCCTCCCCCCCACACAACCCCCCTACACACCCATCCGCCCAAGACATCCCGCCCCGCACTCAATCCACAACCCCCACCGCCAACCAAACACCCCCACCCCACCAACAATCCACCTCACCCACCCCCCACATCCCAGCCACCCCCCTCCTTAACCCCCCCAGCGCCCTCATCGCGCAGCGCACACACGCCAACCATCCCCCACCCCCGCCCCCCCACCACCCACCCCCACCACTAACCCCGCCCTCACCCTCCACCCCACCATCCCCCACCGACCCACTCGAACTCACAAACTCCCCCCAATGCCTGCCCTCCTCGTTCCCATGACCGCCCACCCCCCACCATAACCCCCCTCCCCCCTACCCACCCCCCCAAACTCCAACCAACAACCCTAGCACCCCACCCCACCCCCACCCAATGCACCACTTACCACCCGCTCGCACGCATCCCTACCTCCCCCCCTCTCTCCCAACCCCCACAACCCCCCCACCCCTAAAACGCAATCACCCCACCAACCCGAGAACCCCAACACACCACATCCCCCTCCAAACCACCCAACCCTACATTTCCGACTCAACCGTAACATCACCCCTCCACACCCATTGAATAACCTAATACACACAATCAACAACCACCAAACCGATCAATATACACACCCCCTCGGGAACACCTCGCCGCCTGATCACCATCCCTAACCTTCGAGCCCCAACTTACCCCCCTACTGGCCCATTCAGCGTCCCCACTACCGCGTGTCTTTATCCACGTCAGCTAGCCCATACCTCCCCATTAAAAGATAGCCCATAACACTAACTAACTAAAAACCTTACCTTAGAAAACCTATCCCTCCCCCCCCTAAGCCGCACCACCCCCCTATATGCCCCCCAACCGTCTGCTTCCTCTCGGCCAACGCTTTAACTTTCTCGCCCCCACCTTCCATACAACAATCCCCCTTTTTTCCAGAATTTGTGTGATGTAAAAAAAATCTCCATTCTTCTTCCCCACACCCACCCTATCCAGTCCCCCCCCTTAAAGAAAATTATTTTACTCACCCCACCCCCTATCAACAATAATCCCACGATAATCTTACTGCACCCCCATCCCACCTATCGAACGAAAAATCCACTTCAAACACACACCCACCACTACACCAACACCAACACGACACACACACCCTTTCCCCCTAAAAGAAGCCTGCACGTAAACCCCATTGTTTATATTTTCAAATACCAATCCAGTAAACGCCACCACTTTATTCTTTGCTCCCCGCAAAAATAAATAACCCCCCCCGGTTTAATCACCGCACCAAACACGTCAAACAGAAATACTCCCTTCTCTAAATAATAACATATCCATCTAGCTACCCCCCTCTTCCCCCCCATCTCTCCCACCACCCTTAACCCCAACAACACCATCCACAACTCAACACCACAAACTCACCACCCCCATCCATCCCCTCACCCTCACCCCCCCCCCCTCGATATTTTTGTCCACACCCCCCACCCCCCAACACCCACAATCTCCCCCCTGTGACCAACCAACTGCACCCCCAACGCACAAAACCCCACAGCAACCCACCCCCACCATAACTGAGATCCCACGTTAACCACACCCCCTCCAAAATGTCAACAAAAAAGCTTAGAACACATGCTCATCCTAAGCTACCACACAACTATATAAAACCCAATTTCTCATACAAAAACAACCGCCCCCATAAACTCCAATCTAATCCCCCAAAAACTACGACCGTCAGAAAACCACTAAAATAACCATACTGAACTTCACCCCAACACACGCATTCCATAAAACACCCAACAACCCTTACAACTCCCAACACACAACATAACAACTCAACACCATCCCATCACCCCCAACACCACCAACCCCTCCCCCCCCCCCACATCCCCCTCAGGCATTACCAAAACGCAACCCTTCCCCCACTACTCCCATCCCAACCTACGCCACCCTGAAAGTGCTAAGCTACGATCACACCCCTCCAACTCCCATATAGCTAGTCACCACCAACACTCCGAAAACGCACATTACAACGCGGACTGCACAACTCATTTCTCACCCAATCACAACTCCTACAATTACTCCCCTCAAAACCACCATCATTCAACATCATTTATTACCAAACTCTTGTGATCAATCTCTCAATTAACTTCCATCATATAATACAGACCACGACCAACCTGCTAGAATACTGCTGCACTTTATGTAGCAAATGGGAAAAATTCAGGCGTAAGTTTCATATCTCGCCCATCCATTTAATAAAAATCTCTAAACCAACCAATGCTATCACATTTCTAGTCTTTTAATGTTTCATGTTAAAATAAAATCAGCGGCTGATAACATGGAATGGGCCTATGACTCATGAAATTCGATGATATTATATCCTATGAGAAGTAAATTGCATATATGCTCCTTGAAGTTACCAATCAGAGTGCACGTTTAGGACCATACTTTAAGAAATAAGAAGCGACCTGAAATTCGTTGAGATGATATCCTTTGAGAGTAAATTGCAGATATGCTCCTTGTAGTTTCTTCAGATTGCACATTTAGTCCCCACTTTTGTGAAAGTGTAGGCGACCTCCCTGTGGGGAAACTTTCGTTGCAGTTTCCTCACTGACAAGGACCAAAGTGAAACAAAAGTGTTGCAGAAATGGTCCCTGTTAGGGAGGGAAAGTGCAACGAAAGTTTCCCCACAGGGAGGCCGCCTGCACTTTCGCAAAAGTGAGGACTAAACGTGCAATCTGAGGAAACCACATGGAGCATGTATGCAATTTACTCTATCTTTGACCTCGAAAGGGGGCTAGAAAGCCCGGAGCATTACAATATCCGGCATCCACTAAATAATAACCTTCAAAATTCACAAAATAAACATTATCATAGGTTAAATACACGTTAAAGATATAGATAAAGAGAAAGGGAAAAATCACTATATTAGTTCTTTATTCTCACACTAGTTTCATAGCCCGCCCGGATGGGCGAGCTAGCTTCATGATTTTATTCGTTGAGGAAATAGAACAATGTAGACTTTCGTAGGATAAAACAAAAGTGAAGTTAATTCAACGATGGACTACTTCCATTAATCAATCTTGCTTAGCCAGCTTTATCCTCTAATAATAAAAATCGATCTACTCTTTTAATTCAACGACGGACTCCAAAATTTCGAATAAATATTTGGTTCACAACATTCAACCTTAATTTGTTGGGTGTCATGAATAGTCGAGGTTCTGGACCTCTGGTGTACATTAGTACTTAGGGGGTATCGATTCATCTCATGTCGACATCACAAATATTAATGTTCACGTGTGTTGGAGCATGTAGAAAAATCTTCTGTTTTACCTATCAACAACATAAATAATAGTTATCATATCTAGTATGTGTGCAACTCTTGTACATTTAAAATCCAACATATAAATGCAGCTATATTAAAATGATGAAATACGTAATCATTGTAGAGCTCTTCTAGACCAACGTTGATATCATTCGAGATGTAAAAATGATATATAAAATAAAAAAATCATATATTTCCTCTCTCGCTATATATATATATATATATATATATATATATATGTGTGTGTGTGTGTGTGTGTGTGTGTGTATTACATTATACATATGCAACTAGAAAATGTAATATCCCTATACTTCCAAATTTCCAATAGATAGTTAGGGAGTGTTCTATTGACCAAATCAATTGCTAGAAAAAAGAGCACATGAAATTAAAATGTAATCACCTTGTTGATTCACTGTTACAATGCTTCTAATAAAATTTAATGCATTTTAGCGCGCAGGGGGGGGGGGGGAGAGAAAAAAACAAAAGATACTCATCAATCATTACAAAGATGTTGATCATTCTTATATAATAGACTTATGCTAGTTAACAACAAAAACCTTCTATCCATGTGGCTGCTAATAAGTATGTGATGAATAAACTATATGTAGTAACATGCTACATACAGAAACCTGCACGAATTAATACCTAATGTTAACATCTATAGACTCATTCATTGCTATTAATGTTATTGATAAAATGGCAATTCAATTGTATGGTAGTCAATTATATGTTCCGTTTTGCAAGTAGAATTAGCAGTGTTTGTTTTTGAATTTAAAATAGTCGAATACCTTAAGATAATGGAGGTGCACTAAACATATTGTTAGCATGTGTGAAGATGGAAAAGTCAGCATGTGAAACATATAAACACCGATGAGGCAAAGACTCAAATGTGAGATCAAGATGTTAACAAATACAAACGCCGATAAAAAAAAGGCAAAACCAACATCCTCTGTATTGCATCTAATAGGCAATGACAAACAATGAAACGTAATCTTGTAAGAGTGCAAAACATGTTATTCCTATTGCATGGCAAACAATTCTGAACCTATATTCATTAAATAACTGACACAAATCAGGGAGTAAGATTCATGTTATGAAAATAATCAAACCATTAAAACTAAAGTTACTTACATTACTTTGCACATATTCAAAGCTTGAACCGAGAATATTTTTTTCCATAAGAACCAAGTCCACATCTGATTAGTCATGAGCTGGAACCATAAAATGGATTCTGAAAAGGAGTTTGTGGTGTACTCGCTGGTTGTCTTGGCTCGCCAGGACCTAGATTATCATACTCAATGAATCAAAAAATACTACTATCAAATAACGTAAATTGATATAACATCAATGAATCAATACCTCAGATTCACCTCGAACTGTGAACACGCAAGACCATGAACCGACATTGCTGACGTCAAGGGTACTGAGATTGATTCGCATGTTGTATCAATTTCTGTAACAATTTGAAAAACAAAAAATCAATCCCAAAATTAAGATTGAAGAAATAAATTCGATATGGTATCCAATATGAAAGAAAATTAAAGATTGAAATTCATTCTTAAGAACTGATTTGTGATTTATCAACATGGTATGTGATGATGAAGAAATTAAAATTGAAGATTCAAATTTAAATTCTTGAACAAAGACAATTTGTTTATTCATCGTAGCATATAAGAAGATTAAAGAAACAATAATTACTCTCTTGATGATGAATTGCAATAACCGTGGATTGAAGTAAAATGGTGATCTACTTGTGTGAATTGTCAATTTCAGTTTAAATGATGATAAGCTTAAAAATTTAATTGTCACTTTTCAATTTCATATAAAATGCGAAATTATAGGGAGAAAAATTAGGGTTTTAGTTTATGGAAATGATATTCATTTGAAACTGACGATTGTGTTTAATTGATGGCGTTTGAATAATCAGGAGTTATTAAAGGATGATATTTTTGTTTTTGAATTACCTATCACAAAACTGGTACAGTGGTTGAAGCGTTGCTTCTTGTATCAACATACCAGGGTTCGAATCCTTCTATGTCTAAATTTTTAAACAACTTTCGAAAAAAAGCATGAATTGATTCCATTCATCATAGTAATGTCATGTCACAATTAGTCATGCCATGTCATATATAATAAGTGACTATAATGCCCTTAATTTTAAATGCTAATTTGAGAGGTCAAAAAATGTGGACAATATTGCCCTTTGAGTCAGCATTTTCACTCAGCATTAATTTGCCATGTCACCATGTCTACTCATCATGGCTATTTTCATGCTTTGCTCCATATACAGGTAGAAATTTTCCCCAAAATAATCACTGTACTATATTTGGTATACATCAAATATCGTACTTCTAACAAATATCGGGTTGGGTTACTCGGGTTCAAAATTGAACTCGGGTCAATCGGGTCAACCCAGTTAACCCGAATACAAAATAGGGTCGGGTATTGGGTTTTAAAGGCTTTACCTATTGAGGTTCGACTGACCCGAGTTACTTTTTTTTTTCAAAATGCTTACCTACATTGTCTGCAATTCTATTTTCCTACTGATGTTACATGGTCATATCATGGAACAAATATGCATACTATATTGATAAATGCATGCTATATTTTCTTAGTGATACAAATATGCATACTATATTGGTCACATACATTTACATGGTTTCAAAATCTACTGATGCAAATTTGCCCAATAATTCACCTAATTACCTACTGATGCAAATAAGCCCAACAACTCGCCTAATTACCTGCTGATGCAATTTACATCATGCAATGTAGAGGGGTTTTCAATTTTTTACATGGTCTACCTTGTGGTCTAATGTTATGTTTAATTACCCGACTTGGACCCGACCCGTTTGACCCGAACCCAACTAGCCCGAGTTCAAATAGGGTCGGGTTCGGGTATGTTATTTTTAGCCTCGACCCGAGTTAGACCCGACCCGTTTGACCCAATTAGCACCCCTAATAACTATGCAGCCAACAAAGAAAAACAATAATTTGAAACAATAACTAAATGAAAAGGGAAGGGGGTGGTCATTAGAAATTTGGAGATGAAAAAAGGTATATAAGGACTGAATTTAGACTAAAAAAAGTGAAATGTTGTAATTTCATTTATAGAACATTTGTCATCGAAGCAAATATTTAGTAGCACTTTTTCGGTTTACATGTTTATTGACAAACTGGTGGATCATTAATACTTAACATTAAGTAGAGAACATGCTTTATGATAAAATTAGTAGAGTACTTACTTTAGGAATAATATGAAAGTAGAGAACTAACATAACGATTTTGCCCAAAATGAAATATCTTTCGCTTATACCTTGAGGAATTTTAAGACCATCAGGACTACTTATGGCATCCCTTAGCACTCGACCATCATGTGCAGAACCCTCCCAACCGGGCAAAACATATATAAACTGCATGTTTGGACAACAAACACCCAATACATTTGTTGCTATATCTCCTTTTCTAGTGCGGTACCTTGGTTTTTGATCCGATGGAGGTGTGACTCTAATTGAAGTCACGTCTAAAGCACCTAAGCAGCCCTTTAATTTTCATAATCATCAATAGATAGTAAACATGTAAGTGATAATTTTTCATAATATGATAACACTTTGAAAAAAATGAATTATATGCTACCTTGAAAGACTTCCAACGGGTGTCTTCACAATCTTCAGTAATAGGTTGTGGCTTTTGAAGCAACACGTCATGCAATTTTAGGATGGCTAAGAGGAAACGATTAAATTGTCTACTAATAGTTTCTCCACTTCGTAAGAAAAGTAAGCTAATAGTTCTATTCTTTTTGTGATGAGCCAATACATATAAAAACAAATAAACTATTTCTTCTAACGTCATGTTCGTGTTGCCTTTTAAACCAGAAACATCTCTTACCATCTCACACAATCTACCAAAGGTACTTCTATCCATTCGAAGTTGGCTAACACAAACGATGTCTGATTCTCTTGTTAGCCTATTTAACCATATCCTTTAACTGCTACTCATTTGAACTTTTTTTAATTAGATGCAAGTCATACAACATATGTAATGTCATTTTCAAACTATACCTAAAATCACCCACACAAATGAAACATGCACAGACCTACTCAAGGAAACAATCAATTATAACCTATGTATGAAATTATGAGATGTAGCAATTTAAAGTTTACCCTCCAACAAAAAAAAACTCAAATATTAAGCATATGAAATCAAAAAGACCAAGAATCGTTCTGTGATTGATCAAAATTAAAAAAACAAGCCCTATATTTTATTATCATATTGATTATCACTTGATTTATCTAATCTAAATCAATAAATCAACTACATGAAAATAGACATTTCAGTGATTACCTGTTGGTGTATTGAGAGAATTAGAGCTTGATCATGAAAAATTTATGGGGGAAAAAGAAGGAAAAAAACATTAATCATGAGAGAGAAGAAAGTAGGACTGAATCAGTCGGGTTTGAGATGAAATCCTACCCCTCGTGGCAGGAATTGTAAATACCCTGTTATAAGGTTGTCATACCTAACTATAAAATCCAACCCCCTCAACCAAATAGTTATTATGAGGCCCATTCCTATTCTTCAAAGCCCACACCCGTGAAACAAACGGGTTGTTAACAAGTTGAATGGATGTGAGAATTTCTATGAAGGGTTTTCTATCTTATGCCTTAGGGGCACATGATAAGAACACTAAAAGTACAATAAAAGTACTATAGGGTCCCACAGAAAAGTACACAGATCCCTGTGTAATTTTTTGTGGGACATGTAGTACTTTTATTGTACTTTTGGTGTTCTTATCATGTGCCCCTAAGACACAAGATAGAAAAACCCTTCTATGAAACAACAAAAATATTTCATGAGTATACGTACAATTAATGATCGTAGTAACAATAATAATAACATGAGTTAATTGCATAAAAGGTCCCTATGGTCTGTCGGGTTTAACGAAAATAGTCCCTAAACTTTTTTTTTCCCGGATCCTGTCCCTGTGGTTTCGATCCATATCGGGTTTGGTCCCTTGACCAACTTTTCCGTTGGTTTGACCGTTAACTGAAGGTTCAGATGGCTGAAATGACGTAAATACCCTCGTAAGTGTTTGCAAATGGTCCATGTGGTTTGTTGTGTTTCGAAAATAGTCCCTTTGACTATTAATTAATTTTTTTTATTCGTACCTTTTAAAAAATTTGTTTGTACCTTTTAATTTTTTTAAAAAAATTTAAAAATTTAAAATTTTCTTTTCTAACTTTTGAAAAAAAATTATTTTTTTTTGTAAGAAAACTAAAAAATGTATAAAACCGTTTAAAAAAATTAATTAAAATTTTTTTTATTTTAAAAAACAATCGAAGAAAAAAGTAAAAAAGTTTTTATTTTTTTATTTTTTTTAACTTTTAAAAAAAAACTAATTTTTTTTCGTAACAAAAAAATTATTTAAAAAAAAAATTAAGATTCTAAAAAGTATGAAATTTTTATAAAAGTTTTTTTAAAAAAATTTAAATATTTTCACGAATAATAACGTTTAAAAAAGTTTAAAAAATATTTTTAAACTTTTAAAACTTTTATAATAGTTTTTTATAAAAGTTTTTCACGATGGTCCATCTGACTATTTATTAAAAAAATTTATTAGTACCTTTTACTTTTTTAAAAAAATTTTAAAATTTTGTATACATTTTTAAGTTTTCTTACCAAAAAAAATAATTTTTTTTCAAAAGTTAAAAAAGAAATTTTAAATTTATTTTTTAAAAAGTAAAAGGTACGAATAAAAAAAATAATTAATAGTCAGAGGGACGATTTTCGAGACACAACAAACCACAGGGACCATTTCCAAACACTTACAAGGGTATTTACGTCATTTCAGCCATCTGAACCTTCAGTTAATGGTCAAACCAACGGAAAAGTTGGTCAAGGGACCAAACCCGATATGGGTCGAAACCACAGGGACAGGATCCGGGAAAAAAAGTTTAGAGACTATTTTCGTTAAACCCGACAGACCACAGGGACCATTTATGCAATTAACTCTAATAAATATAAAGGTCTAATGAAGCTCTAATGTGAATCCGTCTTACGAAATCATGATCTAAGAATAAATTGTTTGAAACTGTTTAACAATAACAATATATAAACAACAATGTGCATTAACAAAAGGTGTTACATGGTCTCGGCTGGTTTTTAGTTATGTTCCAATTAAATCTTGCTAAAGCACATAAATTACTACTATCAATTTGTGCTACTGCCCGTGCAGCTTGTTAATTGGAAAATTAATGGCAGATGGCTCCATCTTCACACTATTTGGAAATTTTAGCCCTCATCATAATCG